>JAOWAN010092434.1:3653-22761 GCA_028566635.1 Lobelia cardinalis
CCCCCCCCCCCGAACAACACAAGAAAAATAATGCCATGTGTATGACTTCTGTCAGTTGGACGGAATGAAATGAAGATGACATCTTCAATCAACAATGTCAACAACCTTCATTAAAAAACTAAAGTACTTTGATTAGTAGCAAATTGCAAACCTAATTAATGTTAAACCTTCATAAGACTAATCTAATCATACCATAAAAATTGACATGTATGGAAAGGAACTGATACCAGTAATTAAGAGAAGGAAATAGGAAATACCAACATTACTCCTAATAGGCAGACACTTGTCACACATCCTTTTGCTTCCGGGCCGCCACCACTCCTGATCGGACAGAATTAGGTTAGCTGGACTTCATTTTGTAACAAATTTCCTCACACGGTTTTCCTTTGCATACTTTCTCCTTTTTCTTTTTTTCTTTTTTCTTTTCATTTTCCTGCTAATAACATGCTTTATACGACTTTTAGTACTAGCAAAGTATTTACGTACTAATCAAACAGCTTGGGATCCCCCTCCTTAGGCTACAAATCAATTTCAAACAATTTAATTTCTACGCAGACCATAGGGAATATGTGGAAAATGAAATAATAATATTAGGGTAAGGTATTTTTGGAATGTTGCCACTTTTCAATGAAGTAAGGTACACAAATCTGGTATAGGTAATGTAAAATATTAGCCATGAATACAATAACATTTATATAATGTCCTATGGGGCTGCTCAAAGTCTGAGGGTTCTGATTAAATTTTTTTGCTTGGTTAGAAAAGTACTGGAGGGAGGGAGGGAGGGAGGGTATGTCAACTATTCAAATTAAAGGGTTGGATGCCACTTCTCCTACACACACACACACACAAACTTTAAAAGGTCAATCAATCCCCAAGTTGTGTGAGGGTGACATCCCTATTTAGAGGTCTCTCTCTACCACAAACCCTTTTCATACTGATATGGGTTTCTAGCTAGATGCATACGGGTTTCAAAACCAATAGCGGTTCAAGTACAGTGGCCCTATTTTTGACATATTATCAGCAAGATGTCTGAAATTAATGAGCGTTGAACTTTGTTTTGGTACATGCTAAGTAAGAGATCGAGTCAGCGACCTCCATATATAGAAATCTAATCAAGTGCAGGTTCATCATAGATCACCCACCCAGTAGTGGGAGGTGATCAGACCCTCGCTCCGTTCTATTAACATAACAATTGGAGCAATCTTTAAGTCCCGTTGCTTGGAATGATTAGGATAGGTGAGGGTTTGATTGATCAGACGGTAAAAACATACTGGTAGAGCATATTGGGGACATGTATAAGCTTACAAAGACATTCTTCCAAGAGGATAGCAACTTTGAAGTGTTTTGACTTTAGCAATAACTAGGATAAGCTAAGTGTCATCTTGACCGAGTCAATATCCTTGGGTGAGACATTCATGGGTGTCCTTTGTCCTGCATATATTAGTCTGTAATACTGAAACATAACTGAGCGTTACTCTCTCTTCATCCACATCTTTTTAATGGACAAGGAATGCAAACAAACTACACACCTTGGGTTCCATATTGACTTTCAGCATAATTTTTCTTCTGGAAGATTTTCCTTGGCAAAGTGACTATTAGGGTAACCATCCCCACGGCTAAAAAACTGTGAGAAAGACTCGAAAACAAGTTACAGAAAATCTTGCACCAATAATCAGTCTCGAAAGAAATAACAATCCAAGCAGTAGCAGATCGAGAAGGCCCTTAAACATAACAGAGTACATTGATAATATGTGGAAAATACACAATCATGTGTATATAGTATAGTACAATGTGTATTGTTACAATGACCCAAAGCTCTAATCTGTCCAATGGAAGAGGGGACAACACCCCCCCCCCCTCCCTCCCTCCTGATGTTAGATTTGAGCCTTCCCTGATGATTGATCACCTTAAGCTCCTTCCATCAGTTTCCTCGCACAAGTTGTACATTTGCTCCGCCTATATCATTATGTTTCATTTTAGAAGCATCCTAAAAAGACCTCTGAAGGGCTTTGTTAAGGATAGGTTCACTCACTCAAAGAACCTGTTGAAATCCCACCATATCCAATGTAGTTTATAATACAAGATGCTTTCACTGAAAGGATCTCTCTTTTTCTGTTTATAAGCTCTCAAAATAGCCATGGTTGTAGACCATAATCTCCCCGTAAAATGATTAACTAAAGCATCATATGCTCAAAATAATTCGAGTCAATTTTTGAAGTTAAGAATGTTGAGCATAAATGTAAATTGTATTTAGGCAACCATTTCCAAGGCATGATGCTTGCAATAGTGCTCCTCCCTTCTTATGAAACAATTGTTGTGATTCATTCAATTTCATGCTCTCTTAACTAAGAGGGCTTGTTTGGTATGGAATTGAATGACCATTATGATTACTATTTTTCAAACAATTCCCAGTTGGTTAAGAACGTGCGAAATAATGGTAATGACTATACTGGAAAAAGTATCATCTTTAAATGGAAATTCCTTCCAAGAAAGTATATCAGTTTGAAGAGTAGACTTAACAAGGAAGCCAAGAGGGATAATAGTCATCTCTTGCATGGACCACAGTCCTCCAGGTAAGGAAAATCAACTAAATACACACAACAGCAGATAAAGAGGACTTCTAAGGAGAGTTATGTAGCAATATACAATTAAGCGTGTGACTGACTCGTAGATAGTTTTACTGTTCACTTCTTTTGTCCGTCTTTCTGAAGCAGTAGGATCCCCGTAAGAGGTCGTATAAAACTTTGAGACCAGTTAGTAATCTCATTGCCCAAGTTCAACAAAAAATCATTCTAAAGGGTTTGCACTTTGCAGATAGTAACAAAGAATCCATACCTGGAAGAATTTTCAATAGTCAGCAGGCAATAGCAAAGACTTCACTTGACACATCTAATATCTGGTCTTCCAATTCAAGCTCCAACCAAATGCTATAATTTGGAAGCATTGCAAAAGTTCATAAACACACATACTTGTTAGAAGATGAACCTGACTCGTTGGTTTCTCCCAAGAAAGTAAACAAATGAATCTCCTGTGTTGAAAATATGATACAATTAATTTGCAAAGAAGTACGTCAACCTTGTCCTCATAAGTTATGGCAACAAAGAAAACCACTCTATTAAAGGAAGCGAACCCTAAACTTTTACTTTATATCTAAATGCTTGACTAGTGTAATGATACTATCAGACATACAGGTTGCCCAAGCACCAAAATCATCAACAAAAGCTAACCATAATCTCTTAGTTTGTATGGATGCTTTACAGGTGCAATGACTATCAGATGTACTGTTGGCTGAGCGATAAAAACATCAACACAGCTCTTTAACCTGTTTGAACACGAGAACCGAGGGCATGGAACTCTAAATGGACCTAGAGAGAGTCCAACATTTTTCTATACGAGTCCTGGCCTCAACAGCATTAGCAATGAAACATGATAGCAACTACCATTTATTTCTTACCTTCAGCCAGAGTTGTAACAAAGATCTCACACAAACATTCCTCCTTGGACGAATCATTTCTCTGAAGAATTCTAACTTTGAGTTCACATACAAAATGTACGGCTACTTTTCCAAGAAAATAAACAGCATCCAACAAAAAAGTGCCTCAAATTGCCCCCCTCTTTGCCATAATATCATGCCCAAAAAAAAATGAATTAAATAAACAATGTGCAAGGTAAGAGATCAGACAAGTATATAAGTTGAATTAAAATTTTATATGTGCGTTAGATCAGTCCTTACTGCTAAGTGATAATACTACAAAAGAAACCATAAATCTCGAACCACAAAAAAATACTAAAGAGAAGCACCATACAATGTTTCATTGTAGGAAGAGGAAACACGGGACATTAATCACGGAGCACTCAAGAACCTAGTATTGCTTTTATACCACCAGGCTTGTCAATGTTGTCATTCCATGCTCAATAACTAGATTCACATTGTCATTGCAAGCTAGATTACTTGATTACACACTCTCCGGATTCAATTTCTTCCACAACATTTGATCAAATACATTTTTCATCCTCCTTGATCAGTCTCCAACTTCTACCCCACCAAATAGAAATCACCCTCAGCTAGTGCCAACAGTTACTCTCCTCAAAGTAATGATATAGTTTCTCCTTGTTTCATATCTTTATGCTGTTCATAGTTGTTATCCTGCTACAAAGATAATTCTTTTGGTCATCTCTAGTGAATGCTTCTACTAGATTGAGGGGTTATTTCTGAAAAAACAGCAATTGTCCATTTTTCAGTAGGCATATAATAGCAGATCAAGTTGAAGCCTTGAAGGAAGCCAACCTCCCCATCATAATGTCATCCTCCGCACATACTTAACTCCAAAATGAGAACCTTACTCCAACTATGTATGCGACAGACAGATCTTGTCTGCACTTTCTTTCTAATTTCCCAGCGCCAATGTAGACAAACAACACACCCTTAAAGAGATTTTTTGCACTTCGGCTTGGGAACAGGCTCATTCTTCGATAGGCCGGTCGGGCGCTCCGCGTGGTTATATTAGTACATGTTCCGACTCGCCGGGCATTATCGATCTAGGGGCTTGGTAGCAAGGAAGGTGGCATCGGCGTGGATAAGCTAATTCCTGTGGATATTTCAGTTAGTGAAGTAAAGCCAGAAATGAAATTAACTACTTCAATCAGTTACAGCTTACAACTGAACTTACAACAATCCGAAAGAGAAGTACTAGATCAGCCATCCAATATTTTCATATCGACAACTCCTCCAGTCTTGTAACTGAAACAACCCCAAACTTCACAGAGGTAGGACTTGTAGATGCAACTGATAATCATCTATGTACATTTGTTTAGGTGCACACACTTTTTATGGAGCTGACACAATTGTTCATAGAACTCTGCACATGAAAGCAGGTTGCATAAGCTCACCAACTACAATGATGTTATACAGGAAAATACGAAGATATATTGCTCTATCTATCACAAAGTTCAACTCTATAAAACTATGTTTCAACACCCAGTTGCTATAAGTAAAAGCAGAGGTAGGATACAAAGTGATTGAGAAAGGACCTGGATCTTTCTACACGCCATGTAATAGAAAATGTCTGACTTGAAAACTTGGTTTCCCTTTTGTAGTTATATTTCCAAACTGCCTAGGCATATTTTCATAAATCCCTTCAACATGAATTCCTCACTGCAATTAGGATCTGGTGCCCAAAGTCAAGCTCAAAATGAGGCATTTATCATGCCCTACTTTGATCTAGAGTGTTCCAGGACTAAATATCAACTTAAAGGCTTTGGGTTGAATGCCATTTCACAGCCTGACATTGGATAGCTGTTCCTAGACAAACCTGATATGCGTCACAGCTAATGGGATGAGAATCAACTAAAGCCATGCTTCTGGGCCAAAATCAGGTTCAGATTACCAGCCTTGGCAGTATAGGTGGGCCAAAATAATTATTACAAAAGTTGGAAGAATATGGTGTATAGTTAGAGGATCGCGAGGCATTAAGAATGATTGACAGGCATATACCATAATGAGTAAGCTAAAACAGGCAATCTCCTAAGCGTTATCACCCCATCTCTCTGATACACTAAATTATTTTTCCATACGCAATAGAATCTTCTCATTTGAACAAGAAATTACACATCGGCATGCATGTCCGGATTTGTTCAAGTACATGAAAAGAGAAGAAACTATCCCGATGGTTACTCACATTAAGAAAGTCAGATTATACTCTTAGGCATGTAAGCCTCCAAATCATTTATTTTAACTTTTCACGGTATTGCTAACTTGGGTACTGGAATCTAGCTCACCCTATATTACTGAGTATACAATTCTGAGCCAGAATATTTGAGCTTCACATAAACTATTTCATAGTCAAAATGATAGCAATCATAGATAAAACATCAAATCACCGAGAAATGAGAAAGTGCAAAGAATAGTATGATAACTGGTCAGCAAAATACATTCATTCATGAGACAAGGGAATATGAAAATTTTATACCTGGATCCTTTCCCAATTTAATTTGCTAGCAAATCCTTCTGATTAGACAAGACAGCTCAAAAATGATATCTTCAAGCAACGTAGCCAACCAAGGAGCTTCCAGGATCAGCCAGCAGGTGATGTCTTTATTTTCCGCTTGATTAGTGCATTCATCAAAGTGACACAAGTGGACTTATTAACAGCAATGCCCTTCTCCGCCACTTCTCTAAAAGTGCGCATTGCATCCTTATATTTTCCTTCATTACAAAAACCAATAATCTCTTCTGAGTAAGCTACTGAGCTAGAATCTAATTCATCTTTATTTTCAGAGGCGACCACATCTCGTCCATTATCCATTTGCAAAGGCTCTTCAGGTTGCATACCCCTTTCAATCAATTTTGACATGAAATCCTCTGCTTCCTCGACCCTACCTGCATCATGGAGTGCTCCAAGAATGGCATTGTATGTGTATTTATCAGGCCCAAGTTTCTTTAACTCCATTTCAGTAACAAGGTTGAAAGCATCCTCAAGATTTCCAGCTTTGCATAAAGCTGATATCACTGTGTTGTAGGTTACTACATCTACTGTTTTCCCTTTCGAGATCCAAGTGTTGAAGAGCTTGAGGGCTTTCTCTAGCATCCCTTTGCTGCAAAGTCCATGCAGAAGAATATTACAAGTAAAAACACTGGGCTTAAAGGAATTCTCGACCATTTTGTTGTGAAACTGAAACGCTTCCTCAACATTTCCTTCGCAGCAATACCCTTGAATTATAGTGTTGTATGTAACCTCATCCGGAAGCAATCCATTCGCCAAAAGCTCGTTTAGCATAGTTATTGCTTGTTCAGTTTTCCCGGACTTGCAAAGCCCTCCTATAATGGAGTTATACGTTATAATACTAGGAGCGATCTCTTTTGTCTTCATCTCATCCCAAAGCTTCATTGCATTGTCAACATTTCCGTCCTTGAAGTACCCAACAATCAAAGTCCCATAGCTTACTTCATCAACGATATAACCTCGCTTGTGAGCGCTGGCAAGTAACTCAGATGCCTCCGTAAGCTTCCTCTCTTCACAGAAAGCATGCAGAACGGTATTAATAGTTACAGTATCCATCCACAAGCCTTTCTCATTCATTTCACTCAAAACTTTTAAAGCTTCTCTCAAATTACCTGCTTTGCAATACGCATCTATCAGTGTATTATAGGTAAAACAGTCTGGGGAAACCCCGCTTGCTTCCATACTTCGTAGAGTGTCACTAACTTCCTTCATCTTTCCTTCCCTACAATACCACTTGACCAGTATATTGTGAGTGATTGCATTCCTCTTCACTCCTTTCGCACTCATTTCCTCGAGCAACTCAAATGCTTTAGAGCTATCTGCTCGCTCAAGACAACTATTGATCAGTATATTATAGGTAACCACATCCGGCGACAATTTCAAACCCTCCATCTCATCCCGAAGCTTAATAGCTTCCTCAATCCTTCCCACAGTACACAAACCATTAAGAAATGTATTATAAGTCTGAGTATCAGGCAACATATTACTCTGTGACATCAACTCAATAATATTTGCAGCATCCTTCAACAACCCCATCTTACAATACCCACAAACTAAAGTATTATAAGTATTCCTATTCGGCAACAAACCTTGACTTTTCATATCCGCTAATAAATCTCTAACATCATTCCACTTCCCCTTCTTACACAACGCAACCAATATGGTATTATAAGTAACAGTATCAGGCAAACAATCAGACTCCTTCATTTGTTTGATTAACAACATAGCCTCCTTAAAATTATTCTCCAAACAATACCCATTTATTAAAATATTAAACATATTAACATTAGCAACAACACCCAACTGAAGAGCATCATTAAATATTTCTCTGCAATGTGAAACTGAGCGGGAAGAAGGATGTTTTACCAACGAATTGAGGAGGGTAATACAAGTTAGCGTATTCGGGCGGAAATGCAGCCGCTTCATTTTCTTGATTAAAGGTATGGCCAAAAGGGGATGACCGGACTGTACGTAAGCACCAATGGCGGTGTCGAGAAGGGCTTTGGAGGGCTTTGGGAGGGATTGAGGCGGGTGGAGGAGGGATTGGTGGAGGTGGCGGCGGGGATCGGCGGCGATGAATTTAAGGAGGAGGGATTTGGCGTCGGTGAATTTGTTGAAACTGAAGAGGGAGGAGAGGAGGGTTAGGAGGGAGGGGAGAGAGTTGGAGGGGAGGGAGAAGGTGGGGATGTGGGTATGGGACCATTGGAAGAATGAAAGGAGGGCGATTGGGCGGGTGGAGAGGCTTTTGGAGGAGATGATGGAGAGAATTATAGGTGGGGTTAGGTGGGGAATGAAGGGTTTTAGGTTATTGAGGTGATCGGATTTTAGTATGGTGGTAATGCTTTGGGTGATTTCTGCCGGAGATGGTGTTGGGTTCATTGTTTCTGCGTGTTGTCATTTGGGGTTTAGGGTTTTCACTACCAGTAAGAATTGGAGGGGAAGGAATTTTTTCAATAATTTTTTAATGAGTCGATATTTTAAATAATTTTTTCAGCTTACTTTCTGAATCTTTTCAATAATTTTTTAAATAGTAGATATTTTATTTACGATCAAACTTTATTTGTTTTTTGTTTTTTTTGCGACAGACATGGTAAGGAATCGAACCTGAGACCTTACCTATTGTAAAGCTCAGCTCTACCACTTAATCATCCCTTAATTCTCCATCAAACTTTATTTGTCGATAAATTATGTAAACTCTTAGAAGGATTTAATTCAAATTGTCAACGATAATATGATTATAAATTGTACAATTGTTTTTATTTTAGTACATTAATTTATTAAATTATTTGAAATGTTTACTTGATTTATGTTATAATTAATATAATTAATAATTCATATAATTTTTTAATTATAATTTGTATGAATATAGTGATTTAAAATATAAATTTTGTCAAACAAAAACATTTTAAATATAAATTTGTTAAATTTTAACCATTAAATTTAAAATTAATAGGTGTAAAATTGAGGATAAGCTTACTTATTTTTTAAAACTTATAAAGTGTTTATAAATTTATTTTTCTATTTTTTAAAATAATTATTTTTTTAAATAATATTGTAATAAAGGTGACACCCATTTCTTGCTGCCTAAACTGTACTCCCTTCGTTTCACAATAGTGGATTAAAATTTTAGAATATAGTACAAAAATTAAGAATTACTTTAGTATTTTTTTTATTATTATTTTATTTTATCCTTCAATTAATATTTTACGGTTAAAATTCTCTTCAAAAGTTTCCTTCATTAATGGTTTAAGAATAAAGGGTAATTTTCGGAAAAGTTGAACAGAAATTTATAAAAGAACAATTATTTTAGAACAATTTATAACTTTTAAAAGATCAACTATTGTAAAACAGAAGTAATACTGCTTCGAATAGGTCCTAAAACTAAACACTCATCAAGTGCAATCCCCGTCGAAGATTCCATCGCGAGGCCAAACAAACACATATCCTAAAATGAAATGGGCCCGATAATTCAATCCGAACTACTCAGTTCAATTCGTTTGTATTCGTTTCGATTCGATTCGTATTATTTTTATGCGTCGATCCAAACAAAAAATTTTAACTTCTTATATTTTATGAGTCCGACTAAACTCAACTTGCAAGGTCACAAGCCGGCTCGTTAAATGTTTGACTTGTTAAGATTCGACTGGAACTCGTTACTAACATGTCTAAATTTAAATTCAGAACATCCAAATTTAACAACATAAAACTTAATAAATTAAAAGACGAAGCGTATAAGTTCAAGCCAATATATAATAACTTAAAAGATTCAATTAATACTCAATGTGAGCGTACATTAACAAATATTTTTAAAAGCTCAAAACATTCAAAATAAGCTGGGGAAAAAAAATGCATGAATAATTTAAAAAGTGGCTGAAAAAATTCATTCATTAAAAAAATTACAATTCAACTTTCGTCGAACATCAAACAAAGACAAAGTATTTAAACATCAATCAATCCTAAAACACCAAAAATTTTCTAAATGACGAAATAAGTTAGGCGTCCGAGATTTTTACTATACAAGTTTGGATCTTAGCCTATATCCTATCATGGAAAAGACTCGCCAAGTTTCGATAAGGTCCGTTAAAATCAACTAACGACCATAAAATTCACGGATTGCGTAGTTTCATGAAGGCTCGTGAATATCATAAGGGGTGGTTCAGTGGTAGAGTCGTGCTTTACAATATGTAAGGTTACATGTTCGATCCCTTTTCATGCCCCATTGGGACCCAAAAAAAAAATATATATATATATATATATATATTAGCCCGTCACAAGTCGAGACAAACTGAATCATTACAGGTTCGGTCCGAACCTGTGAAAGCTCGACTCATGAAAACATGTGACAAGTACGATTCAAATCTATACTATAGTATATTAAAGTAGATGATAAGGGCTTTAAAAATGCCATTTACCCTATTTTGGATACTTGGTATTTTGAGGATGATTGAAGAATTTAATTCTTTGTGATTGCAATTAGAAGAGAGTACTGGATTAAAGTATAGATGATATTTAGATTAAATACTAAATAAATGTATATAATTTCTAATATTAATTATTTATACTAAATATCTAATATTTTTCACTATATATATAAACTTATACTATATCTTAACACTTTCATTACACTAGATTAATACACTAGACATAACATTAGATTAAAGCTTTCTTCTAATAGGATCGGATTTTGAAAAGTCATTATGATTGTGTTCTCCTGGGTGATTTTCACCCAGATTTTTTAATTTTTAATTTTTCTTTCTCATTGGTCCCACACTTTTTCTATTTATCTCTCTTTTACTTTTTACTATAATTATTACAATAACACAAAAATCAAATCAAGAAATCACCCATCCAAATACACCCTATAATGTCTTTCCAATTTCTCAAAGAATTTTGGAATCTCTCTTATTCCATTGTAGGTTTGAAGCCACTGGCAACTTCCTCCCACGACTCCCCTCCCCCTCCAATATCTCCCTTCCTTATATTCTATAGTTTTGATGCACAATCTTCTTTCGTTTCTAAATTTATTATTGTTCAGCCATCTTTCCCCTCAATTCGATGAATCTTTCTCGCATATATTTTTGTTGAAATTGAGCTTAATAAATTTAAAAGTGTATGGACCTTCTTGGATCAATTATACATCTGTTAAGAAGATCTATTATTTATGAAAACTAATCGTTGGATATTTTTCATACTAGAAAGTAGGGCCGAGCAAACAAAATTTAAAACCAAACCTAATCGACGAAATCGAACGAAAAAAACCGAACCAATTTATTGGTTTGGTTTTGGTTTCTAAAATTATCAAAACTGAAAATATTGATTTGATTGCGGTTTAGCCAATATATTACACTTTTAAAACCGAACCAAACCGAGATAATACTCCTATTATATATTTATTTTTTTACTTAGTTAATTACTTATATACACTTAAACTATCAATCCATTTATATTTTTTAATATTGAGTATTGTATTTATATAAATTTTTATTCTTTTCCTTTTACTTTCGATTTTTTTTTCATTCAACTTCCACAATAAAAAATTATGTTCACTTAAATTTTGTAAATTGAATCATAATTTTTTTTCATTTTTGTGATAAAAAATATCTACTCGATGAATTTATTCTATCACCTATTAAAATTTGAGAATTACATAAATTCTTTTTGAAAACCAAAAGTTTATAAAAACCAAACTGAAAAATGTAAAATCGAATAATCAATTTTTCATATTTTTGGGTTGGTTTCGATTTTGAAAAATGATAAAATCAAACTATTAATTTGGTTGCGATTTTGATCAAAAGTGACCAAAACCGAACTATGATCACCCCTACTAGAACGCAACATTATTCTTCATTTGATCAGGTAATTAACATCTATTTCTTCTTCTTCTTTATTGTTCTTTTTTTTTTCAAAATTTATTAGTTACTTACTATTTTAAAATCTCAAAAACTTTGACTGTTGTTTTTTAAATTTTAAGTTCTTTTGATTTAAGTTTATTTTTAATTTTTAATTCACATTTACCTTCATTGTGAATTTTGGCTACTTTTTTTTTTTTTTACTTTAATTCAATTTCGATTAAAGTTACTTATAGCTTTGCGTTATTTTCTTGAATTCGTATGAAGTTAATAATTTTTTTTAAATTTTATATATGATTTGAATTTTACTATTGAATTTTCAATACTAAAGTACGAAGGATTTCAGTCATCATTTTTTTCTTATGAAATACTCATGGTTATGACATGGTTAAATTTTTTTTTGTAATGTGTTTTTCGTAATTTTTTTCGATTTCTTTTGATCTCAAAGTTTACAAATGATATTTATAATAATTTTATATGGAAGAAGAAATTTGCATAACCACGATCCCACGAGCATTCCTTTGTAATTGCCCTCTCCTTAAATTTCTTTAAATTTTAATTTTGAATTTTGCCTTTAATTTTGGTTTTGAATTCATTTTAATTTTTCAAACTTTGACCTTTCTTTTAATATTGAATATATTTTCATTTTTAACACAGTTCCATTTGCTCTTAATATGCTTTTTTTTTTTTCCTATTTGAATTTGATTTAAACTTTGGTTTGATTTTAGATTTATAATTTATCTAAGATTTTTAAAATAATTAATTCATCAAATTTTATTTTGAGTTATATATCAATTTTAATTTTATATCATGCAATCATTCAAAAGCCTATAGATGCAGAAATTGAGGACCATAAAATGAATGCTATTATTTATGTAGTAAAGGTTTATGTTTCAGTCACGCAAAGTAGTATTTTATTCCAAATTTGATTAGCCTATAATTTAGTGTTGAATTTCATACATCAACCATGTTCATGGAGGATTAAAGTATAATTTCGAAGTAATTACAAATACAATGTATAACAGTCAAGTCGACTTTTTACCTACCTTAAGTAACGTATGTTAATAATTATTTCAATTCATTATTAACTTTTAAAATAACAATGAAACGTTTAACTTATGAAATGCAAATTTATTTATGGATGATTAAGTTACTTGAAAACACATTAAATTTCATAAGGTACCTACTCATCCATTTTAAAATGAATGATTGTTTATAGTTAGTGCTTTCTTAATGATTGAAATTATTCCATCATTTTCATATGTCTTAGATAAGCTATATTAATAATTGTTTCAATTTAATATTAATTTTTAAATACCAATGAAATTTTTAATTTATGAAAATAATTTTTTATAAACAATTAAATTACTTAAAATACATAAAAATCTTACAAGGCATAATCTATTTCGTTCATTTTTAAAACGAATGATTGCCTAGGGTTTATGCTTTCTCCTATAGCTGAAATTTTCCACCATGTTCATATTTGAACAATTTGAGTCAACTTAAATTCTATAACAAATATTAATATTTATTTAAGGAAATGTATATTGTACTCATAATTATAACATAATTGGATATTTACAATATTTATTGCTCTTTTAAAAGTGCTTCTAATATGAATTGAATTTTTATCTACTTACAATGATTAAAATTTTAAATGTAATTCATCTTTTGTAAATATTAATCTGAAAAAAAATTGGCTGATTTTTTATATTTGGGACAATTTGACTTTGATATAAAGAAAGAGCACTCCTTATATATTTAATTTTTCACCTGTGAATGTTACATTTTATATACTACTACAATGACTCTTTTAGACAATGATATATATGAACTAAACTATCAATTGATATATTAATTAATTAAAATAATAAATCATAATTAATATATAAAATTTTGATAATTTGTCTTTATTATTCTTATATAAGTTACTTAAAAGGTTAAATATTAAAATAATGATTAGCCTCTTATATATTTATTATCTGATTCCAAAATCAAAGTTCATTTTATTCTAATTTTAATAAAATTTTAATTTTATTCTTATGAATAATACATAAAAGTATATTTCATAAATAACTTATTATTTGTTATAATGACTATGATTTAACTGTTTTTTTTTGTAAATACTCGGTAAATATTTTGAATAAACTTTTTTACTTTGAGAGGACATAACTCTAACATCAACCAATTTTTTTTAATTTAATTTTTATTTAAGAAGCTCATGACAGCCCGCACGAAGCACGAGTTCATGACTAGTTCATAAAAATACCACTCAATTTGGCTCATTAATTACAGCCCTAATCGAAACCCTTTAAAATGGGTGTTGCTAAATTTAGAGGCATAACAATTCGGTTTTTTTCGAAAAATGGGGGATCCTTTCGAGTTTGGATTTGAGTTTGGATTTCTTTTAACTGTTCACGAACAAGATTCTTATTAATTTCAAAAATTCAAACCTAAATCGAACTCAGATCGAATTCAAACCGCAACTTGGTTAATCGATTCAGAAGTTATCTAGTAAAATTTCAAAAAAAATTAAATATAACCTCAAAATAATTGATTTTAATAATTATGATTAATATTAATAAGATAAGATTCATAACAAAACTCTCAATCAATGATTATTTGCTAGGTTTATGTTTAAATGGTTAGGATATATTGATTCAACGAATATAAAAACAAATTATATATATAAAAGAATATATGAAAATATAAAAAATATATAACCTATCGATTTGCAGTTCATTCATTTCAAATCTAATCGAATCGTACTATTTAAAAAAAATTTATATATAAATCATACCGTTGCTAAATTTCGAACGGGTACCCAAAATACCTGGGCGGTAAGAAATATAGGTACCATATTCAGAAACACAGTTTCGGGTGTATTCACCTGTCCAATTTTTCAAACATTGTTTGAAAAACAAATTAAAAATACGAATTTTTTAAACACAAGTTTTTTTCTCGATACCTATTATTTTTATATACCCCTATATCAACTTTATATCCTATCAAATATTATGTCAAATTACAACTATTATCACCCTCTCTCTCTTTCTCTCTCCATCACTATTATGTAATTTTTTAAAATTTAAAGGGTAAAATTGTAAAACTTTTACAAAATTAAAATCAACATAAAATAAATACAAAATACAAACAAAAATAAAACATATTAAAAAACTCCAAGTGAAAACCCATATTTATCCGAGAGCAAAGCCAAAGAAAACCAATGGTTCGTTCAACAAACAGAGAGATAAATTACGCGGGAGGATGGAGGAGTATACCGCTGAAACAACGCCGCCAGCGGTGGTGAAGCTGAAACCGATCGAGGCAACACCCGATTCTTTCAAAGAGTTCGGCCAAGTCATTCAGGCCTCCCCCGACGGCGACGAGTTCGGGCCTCTCGATGCCCAACTCGACCTTAGCCGAGGCACTCCAAGGTTTCTCACATTTACATTCTCTCCCTCTCCCCCTCCCCTCTAGGGTTTCATTATGTAACTCCTAATTAATTAATTAATTGAAAATTGATACTCCGATTGCTGCAATATTACTAGTAAAAGTATTGGTGGCACTTGACCTAGCTTAATTAGGTACGACTTATGAGACAAGGTGGAAGTCATTTTTGTGTAATGGGAGCACGAAACCTGAATGCAAATGTTGCAAATTTAACCAAACTTGCTATATGATTCACAGGATTTTTGGAATGCGTCTGAAGCAATGTCTTGAAACTCAGAGTTTCCATATCTTAAGTGTGGGCCATATAGCTTGTCCGGCGCTAGCCCCCCGTTGTGAACTTGTGACATAACATTAGTCAAGTTTGTTGTTGAGACAAGCCGTGCTTTCCCTGCTCACCGTTGGGAAAAAAAATCATGTTCACTGTTAAACAGTTATCCAGTTGATCGATACTTTCTAGAGTTAGATTAGTGTCGTTACCTTGTTTGCTTCTTTTTTTACCCTGTTATATTCGTGTATGCTTACTTACTCAGCAATTTCAGAACTTACTGCTACCGGGAAACATGCGAGGCTTTTGTATGACTGCAGGAGTTTGTTTGTTAAAGAGGCTAATGCTTGGGATTTACTACTTGGGTTGGCTGTGAGAGTTTTCCCACTAAAGTGGATCGTTTAATTCATATTTGTTGTATATGTCCTCTCAGATTCTATATAATGCACCTTCGAGGCCGAGAGCTGAAGTTTTCGAAAATAACTCATCATGCAAGTGTGACCCAGTGCCTTGGATCAGTTGGAGGTCAAGCGTGGTATCTTGGAGTAGCTAAGTCCACGATTGTGGATTTAAATGGAATAAAGGGTGATAATGTTTTACAGTCACGCTCTGGTCACTTGTACTTGCCTCCTGCTGTTGAAGATGTAAGCGTTTTTAAAATAACGGGCTCGAAGTTTGTGAAGCTGAATAAGGGCACATGGCATGCTGGGCCTTTGTTTCAACCAGACTCAAGTATGGATTTTTACAATCTTGAACTGAGCAATACAAATGTGAGAACTTTTATCTTTCACTCTATCTGAATTATCCTTTAATTGCTGATTTTGAAATTTTCCTCGGGTAGGTTGAGTAATTAGGTTGCGTCGCATGCATATACTTATATATTTATGTATATATGATAACTCTTAATTTGATCGGATAGACAATGTTCTCTGTTTTTCTTGGGATGTGTTTTTAGTAATTGGAACGCAGGGTGTTTGGCAAGTTATGTCCTTGTGGTATCTGCTTGTGCATTTTGCATCTTGCTGATTTCCTCCCAATAGAAGCTCCTTTCATTTGAACCTTGAAGTGAAAAGCATTTTAAATTACCTTTTTCTTTTCGGGCATTTAAAATGGAAGAGTTGAGAGTGACAGAGCTTTCAAGATACTAAAGCTCATAAGTTGTTTTTCCATAGTTGCATTTTCCATGATGACGAGATTGTGGTGATCCGATCCCAAAGGTCTTCTAAAGAGAGACGTATATTTCCCTGAACTGACTTGCAAGAACATGATAATATGGATGATAAATAGAAACTATTAAATATGAGTATGCTTTACATGTCTCAAGTATCATATACCCTACCTCTTTGTAAAGAAAGTTGTCAATACAAGTCACAGGCATTCTTGGGTGAAATAAAACCCCAGTTGAAGTTCCTCGGCGGCTTATAACCTTCCCGCCCAACTTAATCAAACACAAACTCACATTTTCTTTATCCAGTTATGTCTTTGGGCAGTATAGCAGCTACTTTTCCTGCCTTATTGAGAGAAATATTGCTCTTTTAAGTGACAATTTGTCATGGAACCGACAGATAAAACATGGCTTCAATGTGGTAACGGGTGCAATTTTAATAGCAAAATGTGAAAGCAAGTAATGTTTTCAGTTACATTTACCTTCAGATGAGGCTACACTACACGCTTCAATTAGAAAGCATGAATAAATGTGTTAAGACTATAATGAGTCCAAAATGGTGGATTCAAAAAATATTATTCCTAATACATAAATGTTACTTTTATATTCTCAAATGTTACTTACTAATACATAAGAAACAACATTTCATTGAATGATTAAAAACAAGGTATGTCTTACACTTGATGCACCGGAGTACTTTTATGTTTTAAGATAGTAATTAGACTCATCATGAGTCCGAAATTTTGGATTTGTGTTAGAGTTCTTAGACTTTAAATAATGGTGATAGGATAGGAATCTCATTACATGCTCCCACGGGCTTAGTTCAGTGGCGAAGCAGGTAGCAGATATGGAACAAGGACCAAGGTTCGACTTCTGGCAGGCGCAGTATGGGGGTTTTATTCATCCAATGTGGTGGGTAGCCCCTTGTGGCCACCAGGACCCATCCTCCTACTTGTCGAGCTCTAAATCACCGTGATTTACCTCCTCTCATAAGGTGTGGGGCAATTTAGGAGGGGCGCCTGGGTGGGCGATTCCACCTTTTTGGAACAAGGAATCTCATTACACTAACGGGATTCCCTCTATGAGACATGTTATATATTTTCCACTCAAATGTATGGACGAGAATCATGAGATAAAGAATATTGGCCAGAATGCAGTTACAATTGTTAATTAAGGAAACAAAATAAATTAGTTCATTGATTTCAGTCGTAAAGAGGCCAGGATGGACTTTCCTCATCCCAAGGAGAACGAATGAGATCCCACTCTTTTGCAGAAGCTCGTGTAGGTCTATTCTATGATTGTCCGAGTGAAACAGTATAGAATTGGAAAGAACATGAATTGAGATTTCATTCTCTCTTTCGGTATCTTCCATCCTAATGGGACCTTAATGTTATGCTTGCACATAGTCTGTCCTTTGAGACTTCAACTTGGGATTATAGCATTATGCCACGTTTTCTGAGATGTCTTAGAAGGATGATTTACATCCCCTGTACTCTCGAATCGTCACTAAAGCATCTGAACGAGACATGTTCCGTGCAACAAAAATACACATTATTTTCTTAACTTTTTGTTTGAATACCATATCATTTTGCCAGAACAAAGTAATGAAATTTCTGTAGTTATGTTAGGCACAGCACTATCCACTTTCACAAATGCTTTGCATAAATGAATCACTTATTTACTTGTGGATTGAATTTTGTCCTTGTAGGTGGTGGACCACACAACACACGACTTCGTCAAGAAAAATGGGGTGGTCTTTGTGTTGGATGAGTAGTGTTTTTGGAGCACGTCTCATCTATACATCTGTTGTGTGCAGTGCTTTGTACAGAATAAACACAGCTACACCATTTGGATGTTTTGGTTTTTGATAGATCTGGCATGTGCTGCATGTTGTACAAAATAAACATGGCTACGCCATCATTCAGATGTTTTGGCTTTAAAATACCCGCAACAATATTTGCTGTGTAGTGCCATCTGGTACCTTTTCATTGTCCAGTTTTCGTCACAAATGAACTTAAATTTCTCAGTTGGCAAGGCAAAGATTGAATTCTCCAGTTTTGCACACTTACCCTTATGTTTTCTTCAGTATTGAAAACTCCCATCTCCACTGAAATGGCCAATATCAAGGATGGTTACACTACTGCAAGTCTATATACCACGATTTTATTGTTGCCACCCCAACTTTAATGGTCTCAACCACCCTTTACCGTTGTTGCCTTTTACATTTAATTCTAGATTGATAAAATTGAAAAGAGTGCTGTTATTTACACATTTCAATTTTACTAAGTTTACACTCGTATTTTATTTTCTAAAACTATTTTTTATATAATTACTATAATATCCTTCATAATAAAAATTATATGTTAACACTCAA
>JAOWAN010092852.1:0-22736 GCA_028566635.1 Lobelia cardinalis
TACCTATTATTTTTACATACCCCTATATCACCTTTATATCCTATCAAACATCACATCAAATCACAACTATCATCCTCCCTCTCTTTCTCTCTTTTTCACTATTATATAATTTTTTCAAATTTAAAGAGCAAAATTGTAAAACTCACAAAACCAACACAAAACAAATACAAAACACAAACAAAGCCAAAATATATTAAAAAACATCACGTTCAAACGCACCCTAGATATCTCATATGAGTTTATAAAATTATTGAGTGTAAGAGTTTCTTGATAGGCGTGATAATGTTGATGCGGGGCTAGCCATATATAGCCTCAACCAAGCTCTCGAAGGATCCGTATAGGACCGATCAATTGAGCGCTCGAAGGATCCGTACAATCTAGGCATGATATTTGTCCACCTCTGCATTATCAAGACTACACTTATTTATTATTGTCCGATGTATTTATTAATTAATTATGGTTCTTATTGACAGCTCCATGACAGCTGATAAAGAACCCAGGGTACATGAGTTTCGCCCATTCCTTAATTAGTATTCTTTCTATTTTTAAATAGATGTCATAATTTGGCAAATTATATTGAACATTTAGGTACTCCGTATAAGAAGCTAGCACCCATTTTGCATGTGGGATAAACGTAGTGGGTAAGGCATGTTAATGTCATAATTAATCGATTCCTTAATTTTTGAAACCGTTTTCTTAATTTGCGGAAGCGATTTTATTCATTACGTTATTATATTGTTTATTTAATGTACGGTATGTTAATTTTACATATTAATATTGTTCATTTATATATGCATGTATTAATTTAATAGGTTAAATATTAGATGAAAAGTGTATTAGCTCAGTTTTTAGTCATATTCATTACGTAATTGGTTAATGATCATTTTTATAATGCTTTATATTCAATGTTATCAAAGTTGTTGCTGATTTCTATTTTATCGATACAATGTTCATATTATTAAATGTTATGTTCATTTTTATATGTAAGCATGTTCATTCATTATGTTGTTTTATTCATTTGAATTATTTCAAAATTTAACATTCATGTTGTCAGTGTTCATTTTTTCGGTGCTTAATGTTCATTTTCTTATTTGTTTGGTTCATTTATACAGATTGATTGTTGTGTTCAGAGATTTTGATGTTAGTATTTTTGAATCCGATTTTGAGAGATTATGAGTTAATTTAGACGTATATTGTAATTTCAAAAAAATTAAAAATTTATTGGATTTATTTAGACAATTATTTTTGGTAAAAATAAAAAATTATAATTTTATAGTTTTAGGAATTAGTTAAAATGAAATTAAGAAAGTAAGGAAGGGTGGAAGAAAGTGGGGGAGAATAGGAGAGTGAACACACTCTCCTATGCTCCTAGCCAGGAAAACGTACTCCATATACCAACGGTCATAATTATTTGCTTAAACCATGAACAAATTTTGAAAACGATAATTCCAAAAAAGAGGAAGTAATATTTTTAGCAAAAGATTTGATTACATATTGCACTAGATTTGAGAAAGAAAATGTCAAATATTTTTACAAATTAGATAAAATATGTGGTATTGTATGAATATTTGTTCTAAAAGGTGGAATCGTTCACCCTAGGCGCTCCTCTTAGATCGCTCCACAACTTAGGAGAGGAAGTAAATTACTGTGGTTTAGAGCTCGACAAGTAAGAGTGTCATATGAATATTTGATATAATGTATAAAGTGAAAAGTTAAAAAGATAGAAAAAAAAAAGAAGATAAAATCCATAAAAAGTTAAAAATTAATTATCAAAGATATTAAATTAAGGATCTGACTCTAAAATTCATTAAAAAAACAAAATTCATTATTAAATTTATGATAAAATCTATTAAAAAAATTAAAAATCAAATAATGTAAGTATACAAAACCTAAAGGAAAAGGAGTGGCCAAATTAACCAAAAGAAAGAGGGAAAGAATCTATACTATAAGTTAAGGCGTGGGGTTGAGATTGAAAAAAAGTGTGTGTGTTGGGGAGAGTGAGAGATATTAAAATGTTATATTTTATGTGTAATTTTTTTATTTAACTTAATTATTATGTAAAATTATATACATATTTTTTATGTTAAATAATTTTATCACTTTTAAATATTTCTTCTTTAATTTTAAATATCGTTTTAATTTAAATAGTGTGAAAAAATACAAAAATTAATTTAAAAATTTAAATATTTTGCTGTGCCTCACGGATTTTCACTAGTAAAAATATACGAGAAGTGGACAACCGGCACTGCACTGTAGACAAAAGAGGGACAGAAGAAGTCACGCTTTCCTCCGAGAATCGCCGTCGTCAACAGTTGACAGCCTCTCATCAAACCCACCCATTGGACTATTATAACTACGGACCCCATACCAATTCTTTAAACTCCCTTCCGTACACGCACACACAGTGTGTACAGTAATTTCTCGTACCTTAAAAAAAAGATACCCGTAGGTTATTTGGTTTCTTGGGGACAATACCCACCAGAAAATAACGAAAACCAGTGGGATCAACCAATTAGAACTCGACAACACATTCTTAGTAAACCACCTGGTTTCAGAATCCCATTCAACTCTCAACCATCCTGCTTTTATATCTCACGGGGCTCCCCCACTCTGTTTTTGGAAAATATCTAGACCACACCCTTTGTGGTTTTCCTTATTTGTCTCTTATCCTTCGAAAATTATATGGAGTGCCTAGGCACTCCATATTAAAAGTGTCATAATGCAAATAACAGTTATAAATTATGCACATATTATTTTTATGTTCATTACTAATTATTTTATGTACATATTTTATAAGGTTTATGTGCATTAAGGCACTCCATTAACACGGAGTGCCTATATAACAATTGCTTATCCCCCAACCCTCCCATTTGTTACTCCCTCAATTTTATTTTAACTAATCTTTTAATTATTCTAAAAGTGATATATTTTTTTCATCACAATACCATTATCATGATAAATTAAAATAAAACAGAGATTTTTTTTTCTGCAGTAATCTTCCCTATAAGGTAAAAAAAGTATTTTTACTTGCCATTATAATCCTTTCTTTTAAGTTCCAAAATGAGAAAATATTTCTAAAGTTAATTTTGGATTTGAGGATATTACATACCTTTTTATCGATTTTTATTTTATATTAAACATCACATTAAATTAAAACTATCATAGTTTATCTTTCTCTCACCATGACTGTTATAAAAAATTTCAAATTTTAAAGGAAAATATTGTAAAATTCTTAAAAAACTAAAATTCACATTAAGAGTTGGATGCTTTTGCCCCGTACCTAATATTGCAAAATTTGAAACTAATATTGTAAAATTCAAACTAATATTGTAAAACTCTTAAAAAACTAAAATTCATGCTGCCTCGGAGTTGGATGCTTTTGCCCCGTACGTAAGGATCGAGTATGATCTAATGACCATGATATAATGAGCGAGCAAAGATACGAGTATCCATATCGGTCGAATTTTAAGTGATGATTATTTGGCGAATATCCAACCTCATGGAAACATGACTGCACGGGTTCTAGTTTGAATTCAAAGAGTAGCCAAGTGCAATAATATGAAAACCTCAAGGGGTGTATTCGTAGTAGTTTCTTTTCCAAGTGCAATAATACTAAAACCTCGAGGGGGGGGGGGTATTTGCACTAGTTTCTTTTACAAATTAATGTACTCGCTTTTTGGGGCCGGACATTATGTAATCCACACAGAAGAAATGGAAGCAACAAGAAACCCATTACCATAATTTTTACCCTCATATAATGGACACAGAAGAAAGACAGAGGAGATCTAGGGAAGAATTTATATTATTTATTATATTATAATTATAATTATACTACAAAACTTTCTCTCTCTTCTGAAAACAGAAAAATTGATCATTCAGGGGTTTTCTTTTCCATTTCTAGCTTGAAGTAGTTGTTTTTCTTGGAATTGGGGGGCTGTCTGGTCTCAGGGAAAAGAAAAGGAAAAAGGAAAAGAGAGAGGAGAGAGAGAAGGATGGGAAGAGGAAAGGTAGAGCTAAAGAGGATAGAGAATAAGATCAACAGGCAGGTGACATTCTCAAAGAGGAGAGGAGGGTTGCTGAAGAAAGCTCATGAGATCTCTGTTCTCTGTGATGCTGAGGTTGCTTTAATTGTCTTCTCCAACAAAGGAAAGCTGTTTGAGTATTCTACTGATTCAAGGTACCTCCTCCTCCTATTTAATTAATAAATCAATAAATTAATTATTTAACTTTTTCTTTATTTATTATATATATTTAAAGCTCATTTCTCTAATTCATTTGTTAGATTTACAACTAGGGTTTTTCTTTTTTGGTGATTTATTTTGTGTTCTACAAAAAAAAAAAAAAAAAAAAAAAGAGCCCATGTTCTTTGTCTATTGTTTGACTTTCACTGTCATGGAAATTTCTTAACATTCGTATGTTTTTTTTTTTTTTGTTGTAACACCTGACAATATACACTCTTTTGTGTCTCTCCACGCACGGGTGTTTCATCTCTTGTAATACTTATTGCTAGCTATTTTTGGTAATTATTCAACAATATGTAATAAAGCTATAGCTGTCTTCTTCTTCTTCTTCTCATGTTTTTTTTTTTTTTAAATAATTTTATTTTAAATCTTCAGATCTAACTCCTGCAATAGATTATTTCATTTTTAATTTTTTTGTGGTATTATAGTAATTCTTGTTAATCAAAACTAATATAGTATTTTTCTAAATATGGCTGAAATTATACAAATCTTTAGGACAGCATTATATTTTTTAAAAAATTCTTGTTTAGTTTAATTTTCCCTCAAGGGTAGGTCATTAAGGGAACTGATGAAAGGTTATAGCATAACAAAAAAGGAAAATGGTTTTTATAGCTAATTAAATTCTTTTTAAGCAACTGATGTATATATATATATATATTTTTTTTTTCCAAGTTATGTCTAATCTAGCAGTTCCTGCTGTCATAGAAGTCTATTCATCCATCCACAGCAAATTATACCGTGTGATTGGACATACCTAGCAAGGTATGCCCATTTTCTTCACAAAATGTAAATATGGTTTATGAATTATGTACATAATATAAATATGAAATGTACATAATAATTATGAACATGATAATCAAATAACTCATATGCATTTCATATTCACGTTATGTACATAATTCATAAACGTTATGTACATTTGTGAAAAAAATGGGCATATTTTCTTAGGTATGCCTAGCCACACGATATACCAACTGTCCATCCACTCCCTAAGTGTACTTTTTTTTTTTTTTTTTTGCATTCATTAACAAGTTAAATTTAATTTTATGAAGACTATCTGAAAACATACTGAGACAGAATGAAGTAATTGGCCTCATTATTTTGTGGTAATATATTGCAGAAATTCCTCTTGAAAAGACTTGTGCTTTCTAGGTTTATAGATACTTCTTTACATACAAAAAAAAAATCAATTTAAAATTAAGTAAAACTAGTATATGTAAGTTCCCCAACATACACACATACATACTTATAAATAGATAAATATCTATATGTGTATGTGTGTGTGTGTGTGTTCCATTAGAAGAGTGTATTTATATGTAATAAGGTTTACTAAAGCTTAGATCACTTGTGTGATATTTATCAATATAATACGGTATTTTATAATGATTAAAGTAAAAAAAAAAATATTTTTAAAAAAATGGTAAAACCCTTGAAAATGAAGAAATAAAAAATCGTATCATATCGGATATGTGCATTTGCATATTTCCCTTAGGTTCATTTTGAGTGTACTTGGAACATTTATTGCTGGGCAAACATTAATTTAATTGCAATATATATATACAGACACAGTAAGAGTCTAGACAATGTATACGTACTCGTGTTGGTCTGATCATATGGAATGGAGCTCATAATTAGGCTTCGGATATGAGCCAAAAGATTAAAAATTTCAGATAAAAACCAATTTTAAGCTATATTTTTCCTTTTAAGTACCTCAATTTCAGTCTATAGTAACACTTACTGTAATAATTGCTGATCACTCGAAATTAGGTAAATGGTATTCGATTATTCATGCTCGAGGAATTTGTGTGTGTGTGTGTGATTGCTTTGTTATATTTGGTGAGCTTGAGAACCTATACATTTCTTCGCGGCTAGTTGCGCCTCTACATCGGTCTGGTGTGTTGTTTGTTCTTATGAGTTGTAATCCAATTATCCATGACAACCACAGATTAAACATAGTAATTATTTCTACATTACTTTTATGAAATCTGATAAATTTTGAAATTTAAAAGTTAAACAAAGAAAACATATTAATTTCCCATGCTTTTGAATCAAAGTATTTCAGTTTGATTTCATAATATTGCTTTTCTCAGAATGTTTTGACAATCTTAAATTGTGTGAAATAGTGCATCTTTTAAAATGAATTTTTTCCCTTCATTTTCTTTCTCTCTAATTTAAACTGTTAAGTCATTATGGTTTGGGAAGGTCATATATATATGACAGAAAATTCAGACAGTTTCTAGCTAATATTTCTTGATATTTAATTAAGCAACTGATAGAAACATGTTCAGTAGTACTCACTTGATCCCTAAATGATGGTCTTTTTTGAATATTAAAAAAATTAATTAGTTTATTATTAAATAAATATTAACATGGGATTGCTATATTTTGTTCATTTTGAGTGTTTTATAACTTCACAACTAGAACATAATCTTAATAAATAATTGGTCAAAATAAAATAAAACTGATTTTTAAAAGTCAAAAACTGAATATTTATTTAGGGACAGAAAGTGTACTATTTTGCTGACTTAATAATGCTTAATCTATGGTCAGTCTCCACTAGCAAAGAGAAGGTACATTTTATCCTCTCAATTCCTTTTGCTTTTATGAAGAGGCTGGAACATAATAGTCTGAAGGTCCTTGCTTGGCCTTGTGTTTTGGTACCACACGCACAAAATTATGCTCATTCCCATCATTAAAAAGAATTCTCATTTACTTTTATCAATATATATATATAGGAAGCTAAACAAATAAAAATTATAAATAATTAAGGAACCTAGGAACTAATCTTGATCGTTAGATCTATTAAAATTAATGTTTGAGATTAAATAGGGTAAAATTCTGTTATTCAAAAATGCGGTAACATTTTTGTAAGTTCGAAAAAGGGCATTTTCGTCAATTCGCGATAAAAAAAATTGATGGATCAGTATAAAATTTTATGGATCAGTGCTAAATTTGATGGATCGGTAATAAAATTGATGGACCAGTTTTAAATTTGATGGAGCAGAGTTAATTTTGATGAATCAGTGTTAAAATTTGATGGACCAGAGTTAATTTTAATGAATCAGTGTTAAAATTTGATGGATCAATATTGTGTTTCTCTATTACTATTAAATTTTAATTTTTTAGTGGATCAATATTATCGTTTGATGAATTAGTGCTATCAATTGACGGATCTGAGTTTTCATTGAATTGATTCAATAAAAACATGGTGATCACCAGAAAAATCAATGTAAAGGAGAACGGGGATGAGAATGGAGGTCAACACAACAGTGATTCATTAACTTATTTGTGTCGTAATCGCCGGAGAATGATGCAGCAATGGAGGAGAGTGAAATGGAATTAATTGCCGGCGAAATTAATCACCGGCGGAATTAATTGAAGGAGATGAGAGAGTTTTATCGATAAAGAGGAGGATTAATCGCCGGAGTTGTACTAATTTCCATTGAATTCGATCCAAAGCAAAAAATAATAATAATAATAATTAGTGATACATGAGGCAAAATAATAACGATCGGTGCAGAAGAGATCGACGGCGATACGCAGGAACTCGTCGGCAAAATCATTCGAGAGGAAGAACGTAATTTTGACGTGATGATGGGAGAGAAATGAAGGAGGCGGCGCAAGGAAGAAGAGAAACAAATCTAAACATGGCAAGTTATGAGAAAGAACGGGGTATTAGATTTTTAAGTAATTACATAAATACCACCGCACGGGTTTAAGGAAGGGTGTCATCTCAGTCGTTTAACTTTCGAGATCTAATGGTTGTTAGGAGTTCCTAGGTTCTTAGGAATTAATTGGTTCTCAATGGAATATGTTCTATATATATATTTATATATATATATATATGGTGGTATTCGGCTGCGAATCCTCCTTATTTGCGAACTTACGAATCACCATGAACCATAAAATTTACGGTTAGGAATGAACCATAAATTTGATAAACTATTATCATAAAATATAACTGTGAATCGTGAAATTTATAGCTGTTAATCATGAAATTCATAATTTTGAATCATGAATTTTAATTGTGAACTATGAAATATGTGAACAATGAAAATTTTATAATTGTAAAGCATAAAATTTATAATTGTGAACTATGAACAACTTTCTCTCCCTCTCTCTATATATATTTATATATATAGGAAAATGATTAAATACAAACCATATCTTCGTTAATTTTGTTGTATCTTAATTTTTTTGTTGTATCTTAATAAAACCCCATTGTATGTTATTACGTTTTTGTTGTATCTTCGCATCTTAGTTAGTTTGTTGTATATTTACGAATATGTTGTATCTTAGTATATTTTTGTTGTATCTTATTTGATTTTCTTAAAAAAATTGTTGTGTTGGATCTTTATTTTACAAAATACTGACATTTAATTAACATACAACAAAAATGTAGTTAGATACAACTGATCGTAAGGTTCATACGAAAAAATAATTTGTAACGGAATAAGCCCATAATATATATATATGTAAGGAGTAAAACTATTATTTCAATTCATAAAGGATGTGGGATAAGTTTTATACCAATCACTTCATTAACGATCAAGTCTTTATCGATTCACTATTAATTGGGATAACTTTTCTTGATATAATAACTTGATGAAATTGTACAGTTGGTATATCGAACGCTTAAAGTACTTTTTTTTTTCGAATGTACATATAAATTATAAATTATATATATAACATGAATATAAAATGTACATAAGTTATATCATTATTATATTCATAATTATTATGTGCATTTCATATAAAATGTACATAAGTTATATCATTATTATATTCATAATTATTATGTGCATTTCATATTCATATTATGTACATAATGTAGAATCTTTATATATATTTGGGGAAGAAAAGTGCACTCCTAGCACCGGGCGCTAAGCGTCTAAGCGCTCGATATAATTTGCGAAAATTT
Source organism: Lobelia cardinalis (assembly GCA_028566635.1). Classification (NCBI taxonomy): domain Eukaryota; kingdom Viridiplantae; phylum Streptophyta; class Magnoliopsida; order Asterales; family Campanulaceae; genus Lobelia; species Lobelia cardinalis. The sequence goes on from JAOWAN010092852.1 coordinate 9,163, forward strand.
TACGACATCACCCCAATATTTTAACCATATATGTAGGTAAATTTTGACGAACATTCAACAAAAGGTCTATTATTCATATAAAAAATGAATTTTAGCACAATTTTTCATATTACCGTATATACTTGAGTTAAATTAACTTTTTCAATTCTCAATCAGTTACGATAATTTAACTTTTGATATAAACTATTATTAATCATCATACTAGTTTATACAAAAATATCATACTAGTTTATACAAAAATATTTTCCATTTTTGAAATGGGAAAATTATTTTGTAACAAACAGATTCCAAAAGTAAAATAGTTTCTGAGACAAAGGAAGTACTACTACACATGCCTTGAAAAGACTTGCCTTCATACACACACATGCATGCACACACACAATAATTGAATTATTGTGTGTGTGTGTGTGTGTGTGTGTGTTCTGGGCTCTGGGTGTTGGGCTCAAGTTTTTTTTTAAGTACAAATCTTACATGGTTCAGCAAATAAGGTACCTTTGTAGTATGTTCTCATTTTGTTTCCCCTTCTTTTTTGCTGTGCAGGAAATTAAACAGACATTCTTGTACTTGTTCACTAAAACAAAGTTCATGATTATAATTAGCTCTCAAAATTCTTTCATTCCCAATATCTGACTTAAAGTGAAAATTCATGAGTTTAAAGGGTTCTATCTCAAATTTGCATTTCCTCATGATCAGAGAACAGATATGGATGACTAGGAACGTTTCTTTTTTTAAGCCTTAAAACTAGAACTTAAAATCAAGCGAACTAAAATGAGAATTCAAATAGGACTATGGGGAGTTCTGAAATGTTTCAAGCCTCAACTCCATCTCTTGGGGTTGGCTTCTGAAATGTGTTTTGAGTAATTCTAGAGAAAACTTAGATTGTGATATTCTGTTCCTTTGTTTATCTTACCAGTGTACCGGAAAGGTGCAGCCTTGTATCTAATTCTTAGATCCCTTGCTCGCTCGAGCATGTCGTTTACTTGCTGAAAACTGCCAACGAAATTTGATATTATCTTAGTTGGGGAACAAGCATCATTTAATAGAGAGTTCGCTATACAGCCTTGTTTCATGCTGATTGCAATATGTATGAAGTGTTACATTTATGCTATGATCGATTGGATCATGATAGCAGTAGACCAGTCCACTTCATAATAAATTTGTCGATATGGGGGTATTACATGTTAATGCCTTATGGTCATCGTTCTCACTTCTAGTATTTTGCTAGAGCTTTTCTTTCTAACCGCAAAGAATTATTTGCTGAAAATTTTTATTTTTGCCTGCAGCATGGAGAAGATTCTGGAGCGATATGAAAGATATTCATACGTGGAGAGGCAGTTTGCTGCAGGAAATGATACTGATGCACCTGTATGTCATTCACAACTTGAACTACGCAATAATATTGCATTGTATAATTTGCTCTCCTTATTTATAAATTTTTGGGGGATTTCTGCAGACAAACTGGTCGCTGGAGTATAGCAAACTTAAGGCTAGGGTTGAGCTTTTGCAAAGAAACCATAGGTAAGAACCTCAGAAAAGTTTGTGAAATGATCGTTACTCTCTCTCTCTCTCTCTCTCTCTCTCTCTCTCTCTCTCTCTCTCTCTCTCTCTCTCTCACACACACACACACACACACACACACACTTTGTATCTACTAAATAATTCATTTGATACTTTGTTGACTTATTGTAAGGCACTATATGGGAGAAGATTTGGATACACTGAGCTTGAAGGAGGTTCAAAATTTGGAGCAACAACTAGATACCGCTCTCAAGCACATTCGTTCAAGAAAAGTATAAGTGCTACATTACTCATTAATTCTTGAAACAGTATGATCATTAGGTCAATTTGTTGTATTGATGATTCTGTTCACTTGACATGATTTTTTGTTTCTCTTCCAGAACCAACTCATGTATGAATCAATCTCTGACCTTCAAAAGAAGGTAATGCTCTTTGTTGCTTCATTTAGAATGACTTTGCTTTAATTTTAATAAATAAAGAGGCCTAACCTATGCTTTTGCAAGTAAATCTTGTTTATGTGTGCTGAATATATTCCTCCTCCTTACATGTTTGATGAGTATGTAAGCAAGTTCTTCTGCTCAAACTTAGAATTGGTCTCGTGTTTCTCCAAGTCTGTACATAAATCGTGTAAACACACTGATGTACTCAATCGTGGGTATCGAATAACTCTAATTTTGTACAGCGTTGATTCAGAGACTAAAAAAGAAAGAAATCTCTGCCGTGCCTAATAGTGAGAATCTTGTTGTCGTAATCTTATATAATCTCTTTTTCAATTCACCTCTTGTGTCAAAATATATCAGTTCACTTTGGTAGGACATAAATGAATGGCTAAACTGAGTATATTTGATTTTTCATTGTGGTGTATTTATAACAGGAAAAAGCAATACAAGAGCAGAATAGTATGCTGTCGAAGAAAGTGAGTCCTTCTTAATGTTAATTTGTTACATTTTCATTTTAATTTTGCGTTTAAGCAAAGGAAGTCGCCTTTACCTTTCGTCTGAATGTTTCTCTTTCTATCCCAATTTTCCCTTACCTTTTGTGTACAAAGTCTTATCTCCATGACGCTGCAATGTTAGACGATAACAGTGTTATTCTAAACTAACTGTTATGTATGTATTCTTTTTATTACAATCCACAAATAGATCAAGGAGAAGGAGAAATCGATAATTCCACAACAACAATGGGCACAGCAGAACCATGGCAGTAACATACCCTCATTCCTAATGCCACCGCCTCTTCCTTCTCTAAACATCGGGTGAATCTTCTCTTTCATCTCCAGTGCTGCTGTATTTCAATTAAAACTTAACTACTTCATCTCATTCAAAAGTCAAACTGACTACTTTTCAGATTCTTAGGTCAAAATGACCATGAGAAAAAAAGTGTAACTCTGAGGGGTTACTTAAATTAGGTCTAAAGAACTGTTTGTTACAAGCTAAAAAGAATCCATAATCTTATATGTAAGTAGTGTAGTCACTCTTAGTGACTTTAGTCCTTTATTACTCTGAATCTTTCTTTGCCTATTTTATTTCCATTCCTTTTTTGTTCTCTCCTGTGTTCAAGAGTGGGCAAGTGTAGTACTAACTTTTACTGGGGTGAATGATGATGCGTGTGCAGGGGGGCGTATAACCAGGGTGGTGGAGGAGCAGCAGAAGCGCGGAGGAACGAGCTTGACCTCACTCTTGAGCCAATATATGCATGCCACCTTGGATGCTTCGCTTCGTGAGTGGCCGGCCAGAAGAACCAACTGTTTTCTGGTATATAATTACTAGAAGTTTTGACGTCGTCCCATGTGAATATTTTGCCTAAAGATATGGTTTGAATAAGCTACTACTTTGAATTTGGTGTTCTTAGTTCTTATGATTTGATCAAATATTTGGTGAGCTATTTTGGAAATTTTGTACTGAAAACGGTTGCTTCAATAACTGCAATATTACTATCATGTTTGAAAAACTATTTCCATGGTATAATTATTTCAAGTTTAAGAGATGGTTTAGTGGTGTTCCTTGTCAACTTTTGAACTGAACCAGCTTGGTGCGCTGTTGGGATTCTCGGCAGAGTTTCATCTGACAGGTAGCTAGTCATGTCATATTCATTTTCGGTACATTTATGCATTCAGAGAAATATATCCATTTGTTTCATTTTAAATATCCTGAAACGACATTTTTCTCTCAGAACCTGTCACTATCATGAACACTTAAAATGAAATGAAGGGAGTAATTGCCTAGAAAAACATGCACACACCATCTCCAGAAAATCTTCTTAGGACTAGAAATGATACTTTGGGGTACCATAAAATTGAAAAAAAACTGTCATTACTTTCTTCGGAAGAGCACCCTTCGAGGCAATGTAAATCTACCTATTCTCATGTCTGGACTCCATAAAACTACTCGTGCCTTTGGAATATTCACTATTTTGTATGATGTATTAACATTCTCACTTCGTTTGTCTTCGAAGTTTACTCTTGTAACATTTCATTCTTGATCAAAGCATCTCCTCGAAGATCATCACCTGGAAAGTCAAACCAAAGAGATGAGCCATTTGTAATTACTGCACAGGATGACAGCAAAGTTCAAGATATAAAGCAAAGTGAATCAGATTTAATTAAGCTTCAGTATGACGAAAACCACTTTCGGGGGGCCCAACCACATTTTGATCCACTGTACTTTGATGAAGCTCCACTTTTAACCGCTCTCATTTTTTTTCAAACGGTTTTAACCATCCTATTTTATATAAGCACTTCATCCTTGACCCCCCCCCCCCTTTCCTTTTATACGTACCCTTCCCCCAAACTTTAATTTTGTTTTACAGGTAGACTACGAGCTATTTTTGCCATGATGCCACCAGTCGTGGACTGATAGTATTCAGGGCCAGCGGATTGTAGCAAAGCATTAACTAAACGAAATATCCTCAAAGATGATTGGTAGTAAAAAAAATCGCTTTAAGGCAATAAGAGACATCAAGGGCCTTACTTTTTCACAAACTGGGCAAGTTTGGCTTCTCTGCTCCCACTCGTAGAGACATCCAAGGTGGTACGCATGTGAACACTGAGTGACAATCTTGGGATTCTCAGGGCTATATTCTGTAAAACATATATATATATATATATATATATATATATATCAAGTCATGAGCACAGTAGAGAGAACATTCTTAAACTGGTTATGGAGGAAATAGAAGTACCTTCAAGACATATAGGACATTCATCCTCATCTTCTTCTTCCAAAGAATAAACGACATACTCATCCACACTTCTCTGTTTCACCTGCAAGTCTTTCAAACCCCCTGACGTTGATTGAACATCGCTTCGACTAAGTGGCCGTACTGGCAGTATCAATCCTGAACGAATTGATACTTTTTCATGCCCTATGAGTACAACTTTTGGTGGCAAATGTGAATCTCCGGAATTGAGATTACTTGGCGACGGTTCACTATGAGAAGTGGGGTTAGCTGTGTTGCTTCCTGTGGATGTCGGCTGTGATGAGATAGGCCCGTGAGTAGATAAAGGCCTAGGTTGCATTCCACCTCTGGAAAATAGAGCTTCATACTGCAGGGGAATGCACTTTCAGGTCAATCTTTGGATCCAAAAGTTAGGAATTTTTTTTATCAGCAAAATAATTCTAGGAAGCTCTATTCATCAATAAACCACCAATCAGGAGACATGCGGACTAAACAAAGGATCTCCGTATAATCTGGACAGACTGGACTAGAGTACTGATGTTATTTCTTCACTGCTTATACATTAGGGCACCGGTACTTGCTAGTCTTTACGTTTAGTTTAAATTTGGAAGTACATATGCAGATTAATTGCAGCGGATAATAATCTGAATGTCTTAGAAATATCGATCAAAAGTTTAAGTAAATCTTTCAGAGCTGCTGGTGCGTGTTGATAAAATCACTGATCATAAAAGGAAAGATATAGATTACTTGCTCAAAAGAGAAAACACTCCATTGGTGCAAGATCAATTTGGAAAACCAATTCAAATATTTATTTCAGTAAAGGGCAAACAAATGAACCAGCACTGATTGAGCCATTAGAAGGGATGTACGGAAATAATTACAAACATACTCTTATGGCTAGGATTTGAAAAAGAAAATGAGAAATAGGAAACAAACTGCTATACTGCATCCATCTCACTTCAGAAGTCCTAGAAAAAATATGGTCATCTGCAATGCTATTAACACTTAGCAACCAACTCACTCAATGGTATCTGAAGCACTCAATGACTAGATTGTACTCGGCATATTGTGATTGAATTAAGAGATGCGTGTTAATAAACATAGTTGAGTGGCCATTCAAAAAGAGCAAAAGAGGCTTCCTTGTCTGTTGGATACGAACTACAAAGATGTGGTGTGGAAGGAACGGTTTTATTAGAGGATGGCAACCTTCAAAAACCCAACATACTTATTCCATCCAGAATTAGAAAGATAATGCCTATAGTATAGTGACCACTGCATCTAGCGCCCCACGCCCACCATCATGTATGATCTCGCGATTACAAAAGTGTCTCAGTATGACTTCTTTTATTTTCATTTTCTACATGAAAAAAACTACATGCTTGCTTCCAACTTCCAACTGAATTTCTTCGCCAACAGAAATTAGAGAGGAGTAGACAAAAGTCGTATAAGTGATTAGGGGATTTAAAAGCACCAACTAGTCCACACTACTGGACCAGCCAACTAGTCCATAGTAGCACCGCATCTTGGATCAACGGCACATCACATGCGACCCAAAAGTCCAAGAATTAATGCTTGGATGCTATATATATGGATGGTAAGGGCTACACATAAACCATACAATATTCTCCCATCAGGAAATGTGGGGTGTTAAAGCTACAACATCAAACCAAGCAAAGTGAAGCCCCTCTAAATCTCATACACCACCACAGTCCCACCATATGGTACTACTAAAAGTTCAATAGTTTCTCAACAAAACAAGTTAGACACAGAGAGTAGCCAAAACACAATTTTGCATCAATTAAGGAATTAATTAATTATTATGTAACCTACCTTGTTCTCCAAAGATTTTACGAATAAATCAACACACGCACATAACCCGTTATGATCAGAACCATTCAAGTGATCCACATGATCTTCTTCATGATTACCATCATCTACACCGAAACAGCTACTAAGACAACCCATGATGAAGCTTTTAATTTTCAATGCGTCTGCACCAAAACAATGATCCAATTACTAATTCCATCTCCGAAACTTCAAAAACTAAGCAGATTGTAAGAAAGGAGTAATCTTGAATACAAAGTTATACTCTTGAATAATAATACTATTATATAAAATTGCAGCTAAAAGAGATTAATTTTTTTTTTTTTTTCTCATTGAGACTATATTTTTACATTGAGATTGTCAATACAATGCATTAACAATGAGCACAACATATTAAAAAAGAAAAAGAAAAAGAAAAAGAAAAAGAGCTGACTTTATCAGTTAAATAACAAATTTTCGAAACAATATTTCGTAGGAAAAAAAAAATCGTAGCACAACCGAATGAAGAACATTATGGAGATTATTTAAACAAATACCCAATTACTGGGTATTGCTTAAGGGGCGAGAAAAAAAAAAGCCATTATGGAGTTTCGTAAGGTATAGAGAGAAAGAAAATACCTGGAGAGAGAGAGAGAGAGAGAGAGAGAGAGAGAGAGAGAGAGAGAGAGAGAGAGAGAGAGAGAGAGAGAGATGAGGGTTTGGAAGACTGAGCCGTCTGCGCGGAGGTATTGGCTGCAGAAACGGAGTTGAAAGTTTTAAGTGCGACGATTCGGAATATACATACATATATATATGTATGTATATATACTCCCAATTCATATTTTTTCCTTTTTTATTTTTATTTTTTTATTATTATTATTATTAAATTATCCATCACTCCCTCGGTCAGTCCACCGGATAACGTTTTATACTTTTATTATCATTTTAGGAATATGGTTCAATTCTCACAAAAATAATAAGCAGTTATATTAAATTTTGCCTAGATTGAAAAAAATATTTATGTAAGAAATTAATAAATTTGTCTTGGATTCATGTTGGAGCAATTTATATTCCAAACATCTATAATTCTCTTAAGAGTCAAAGTATTCATTCACATTAGGTGAAGGACACATAAATAATTTATCGAAATATTCCGTTTGGAAGACTGATTTTCACCTTGATTTTTTGGTTTTAAATTTTTATCTGTCATTGATCCCACAACTTTCTTTTTACCTATATTTCTTTTACTTTTCTTTAAGCATTAAAAAAACTCAAAACACAAATTTTCCTTTTCTTTTTTTAAGAAAAAAAAACAAAAGTGGTAAGATAATTAAAAAGGATGGTAGTAATAACTAGTAAGTTATATCGATTCAATGGATTTATGATAAAATTCCTATATGATATGTACTAATAGTTTAATTTTTGGTTGATTGAGCGATCAAATGATATAATGTAGTCATAATTTGTTGTTAAACTTTGAGGATTAAAAGCAAATCTCAAAATTTTCTTGCGATTTTGTTGTGATTTGCTTTTGCGCCTGAAGTAGGCTTCCAAGAATGTTGTTTTTTTTTTTTTTGGTAAGGAGTAAAAAAAAAAACAACAACTAAGCAATAAGAGACTCAGCCCCGTCCATGCATATCCGCTTTGAGAAGGGTCATTAGCTCCGCATCGGGCTCTCTTATGCTAATCAGACCCTCATTTTGGTTTGCTCCCAATTTAGCCAAGTAGTCTGCGCATTTATTCACATCCCTAAGACTGTGCTGAATTGAGCATCCTGGGGAGGATAATAGCCTTCGGATGTCATGTATGAGAGCATTGAGAGGATTAGCTTCGTCATCCCTCCCTTCAGACAAGTTCTTTGCTTCGATCGAGTCAGTCTCACTAGCCACGTTGTTATACCCGCGGGATAGCAAGATTTTCAACCCAACCAAGATAATGGAGCTCAGCTTCCAAAGGAGTACAAGGGTTCAACTTTCCATAAAATCTTAGCTTTCATCCTCCTATTGACTCTCTCATAATTCCTCTAAAGTCGTGCCTTACGGTCTTATGCTTGCAAGTCAATGTTCATCTTTAATTTACCTACAAAAGGAGGCACCCATGTAACCATTCTAGATACTATTCTAACAGGATTAGCCATGGGAGAAATTGAATCAAAAGAAAGGAAGGAAGACTTCCCTCGCAAACCAAACTGTTTTGGCACATGAGCCTGCCAAATCCAACTTCACCCCTTTAACACATTCTTCGTTCCTATCCAACCAGGTGTTCCATAAAATAGAAGTAAATAGGTACATCCATTTGAATTCTCCAAGATTTTTACCCCCTTTAGAGATCAAATTAGTGAATAACCAACCTTTATGGGGAAGATTATTTTGGAGCTGAATTTCATTGCCTAATAGTCTTTCCCAGAGCAAAGAAACTTTAGGGCACTTTATTAACTAGTGATCAGTGTCCTCGGGGAAAATTCAACATCTGAAACAGAGGCTAGATTCACCCATATTCCTGGAATATCTCAAAGAGTTTGTCATGATACGATCGTGGAGTACTTTCCAAAAGAAGACAATGATTTTCATAGGAATTTTCAGCTTCTAAAGCCCTTTCCAATTTAAAGGGTGATGCAGAGTATTGGGGACAGTCATGCAGTTATAAGCATCGCTCGAAGAAAATATCCCTTTTTTTGTCAAAAGCTCGGGAGATATGATCATGCATTCTGCAGTATTTGGATATGGATTCTAGTAATGTCCTCCTTCCTTTCTTTTTGAGATAACAGATTATCAACATGGGTGAGGTTCCATTTCTTATCAAGAATTATGCTAGCAACAATAAGATTATGTACATAAGGATCCACCTGGGATATGCTATCACCATTCCGATTCAAGTCAGAGTGTGGGGAAAGCCAATAGGCCTTGAGCCATATCACTAATCTTACGACATTTAATTCTTTCACATGTTCCCACATTCCACTTCAGGCCTTTGCATACGTTGTTTTTGGATTTACAGATACCTCTCAAACATAAGAAGAATTAGGTTTAATAGACCAATCTCTTGGGTGCTTTTCCTTACTATACTTCTTTCTAATCACATGAGTCCATAAAACATCATCCTTAGAAAAGAGCTGTCACCCAAGCTTAGCAAGGAGAGCAAGGTTCTGAATGGAGGCAGATCTGAGGCTAAGCCCTCCCTTACATTTAGGTTTGCAAATAGTGTCCTATTTGATGCATCTTTCTTTTCCCATCATAGCCTCCCCAAAGGAAGGCCCTATTAATTTTATTAAGTATTTTGGACAGAACAGGGGAAAGGACAAACTTGCATGGAATATATATGAATGCTAGCCAAGGTAGACTTAATCAAAGTCATTCTACCAGCCATAGAAAGAAGCTTGGTTTTCTAACCAACAAGCTTTCCTTGAACTATATCAAAGATATGCTTGAAATGGTTGATAAGGTATCATTTATGGATAAGAGGGATGGCCAAGTAGATACCAAGATCATAAGTAAGAGCTATTTTAAGGTTGCAGCTAAGAACTTAAGCTTTTATGTGAGGCATGGCTTTACCCACAAAGAGTTTAGATTTAGAGCAATTCATAGTTTGCCCTGAAGCCTCACAAAAATCCTGTAAGATCTTAGACATGTTAAGGCAATCCTTGTTCTTAGCTATAGGAAAAGAGGATAAGGTCATCAGCATAAAAGATGTGAGATAAAATGGGGCTCTGTTTGGAAGTTTTAAGGCCTCTACAAGTATTATTCTCCATACTTCTAGAGATTTGATGGGATAAACTCTCCATACAAAGCACAAACAAGTAAAGGGATAAAGAATCCCCTTGACGAAGCCCTCTAGAAGTAGAGAATTGGGGGTAAAGAGGTGACATTCCAAATAATACTGGTTTTGATACCAGAGACACAATCAATGATGATCTCAACCTAAGAAATAGGAAAATTGAAGGACATTAGAGTGTCCTTAAGAAAACCCCAAGAGATTTTATCATAGGCATTTTCTAATCTATTTATGAAGAGTGTGTATTTTCATCTCGACCGTTCGATCGGTTATTGTTCCTATTATTTAATCGAAGAATAGACTAGGCCAAAACTTAAAGCAGACGGAGTTTTTTTTTTTTTTTTTAACAAAAATTCATATTTTTGCCGCAAAAATTGCTATTAGCGATGTTTTTTTTTTTTTTGCGACGAAAATGATCTCCAAAAAATGTGTATATTGTCACATTTCGACTAACAAATTTAAAAAGTTGTAAATTTGCGATGATTTATTTTTCGTCGCAATTTTTAAATTTTTTGATAAATTTATTTTATTTAATATTGAGACATTTTTTGAAAAAATCGCTAACTTGTGACTATCTCTTGCAACGATTCGTACAAAAAACGTTGCAATTTTACGATTAATTTTTGCATCAAATCTATAAATACTATTTTCCAGTACTCTAATTTATATTATATATATATATATATATATATATATATATAGATGTTAGTCCAAGACTATTAAGCCCAATTGTATCTTATATACATTTCATGTTTGCAGTCCTTAATTCGATATATCAATGATTTACCATTATTTTTCAGTTAAACTTGTGTGCGGTTTTTTAGATGATCAATAGAAGAAATTAAGTTTTCACTGAAAGTGTACTTCTTCGCCCCCGTCCTAAAATGAAAGACAAATTTTCCTCTTAAAAAAGTCAACTAGATTTTTACTAGTATATTATTATTTAAAATATTTTATTATATTTTAGATTCTGAAATGTAAATTGTTGTAAGAATGACAAGTAAACTATCAATAATGATTTTTATAGATTTAAAGAATTAAGTAATTATTTTAAAAGTATTTTGTCAGTATAATTAGTTGACCTTTTAAAATAAAAGAATATCGCTCATTTTGAGATGGAAGGAATTGTTCCCATTTTCTTAAGATGTAAACACGTACGTAGCGGGAGATTTTGGAAAGTACTATGAAGCCTTGCTACACAGCATATAAAATCCATAGTCTCATGGTGTCACATTAGGTTTGTTTTCGGGAGCTTTTGATACAAACAAAGGGTATAATATCGCCATATTAATTCAGTCATCGTGGTATTGTTGCGAAAGAAGTTTTCTCACGGTTAACCAAAAAAAAAAAAAAAAGAGATGTTATAAGAATTACTCCATTCATTTCATTTTAAATATCGTAAAGTGACAGTTTTTCTCATAAAATGTTATTATTTCGGACACTTAAAATTAAACGAAGAGAGTACTACGCAAAAAGAGAAGCAAAACATGCAAATCTTTATTAGGCTTTCAAATTTGGTGCCATAAGAGGCTGGACTGATGAGGGTACTTCCTTAATTCCTTTTTACCAATTGGAAGGCTCAAACCTTTTTATTTCTTTTTTAAATAAACAAATAAATTCCCTCTTTTTTTTTTTTCATTTTTCAAACCAATAGTAACCCCACTCTCATCCCTTTGAAACTACATGGAGAACACTATTTGGCCAAGCCCAATATTCTGGCAAGGATCCTGCTGTTTTAAGTGCAATTTAAAACGTCTGATTTGTGAACCTTAAAGAAGGAATATGCTATTCCAAATATCTAACTCAAATCAAATGAAATCGGATCTTAAATTAATTCGTGATAGGGTATATCCGAGAATTAATGCGCACAGAGTGTGTTCTTTTGTCATTCTAGTGACTCTTCTATCTCAAAAGCAAGCTCTTAAATTGGATTTTTTTTTTTTTTTTTTTTACACTTATATATTAAGCATCAACTCCTCTAACAATCGATGTGAAATAATTCTAACTTTAAATTCGTATAATTCGATCCTGCCACCACTAAGTAAGCGGGATTGGCTTTGTAATTACTATTTTGATTTCATCGGGCAATGATAATATACTAAGGGAGAAATTGGATACACTATTTAACATTTTTATTCTCATTTATTAATTTTTCTCTCTCATTATCTCATAAACTTCTTCCTATTTTATTATTATTATTATTATTATTATTAATTATTTAAAAAGTACAACAATTTAATATCCCTCCGTTTTAGTTCAAGTGTTTATGATAACGAGTTTTGATGAAAAAATATCGAGTGTGTTTTTCGATTTAACCAGGTTTTTGAGTTTTGGATTTTTCTCTTTTATTGGTCCCACAATTTTTCTATCTATATCTCTCTTACTTTGTACTTTAATCATTATAAAAATTAAAAAATCACTCATCCAAACGCATTTATCGCTTTTTTGAGTTTTCTAATGAAATGAAGTACTCCCTCCGTTTTGTTTTAATTGTCCTCGATAGTGACATGTTGTAAGAGTTTTATATTGATTCCAGAACAATTAAAACGAAACGAAGAAAGTATAAAAAATAGCGTAACAAAATCCCCCATCGAGTGTTAGCAACATTTGGACCTTTTAGTAGAACATGCCTTAAGAAGTAGTCTAGGGAAAGGTATGGCCCTACCTACACCTTCATGACAGGCACGTTCAGCTATAACCCCACAGCCACAAACCCAAAGAAAATAAAAGAAACAAAAGAACCCCAATCTCCCCACAAAAAAAGTGCATAAAGAGAAAAAGAAAGAAACCATGACCCCATGCTATTATTATTATCAACCAACAATTTTTACCACCTAAATTCTCACTTCTTCCTCTCCTTTCTTCTTATAGCCCCCCATTGCACTGAAGTTGGTTAGGGAGGGCCAGTATACCATTTCAAGAAAATGGTTAGGGCAGGGTACTTAAAGATGTCTATTTTTTGCTTGAACAAGATTAGGCCTCATGTTCGAGTACGTTCACCAACTAGTACTATAGATGAATGTAAAGTTGATCATGTGAATAATTCTACCAGGAGTACTGATCGGGTGGTGGAAGTTTCCGGTGGCTGCGGAGGTGAGAAAATGGGGGCGGCGGGGAGGAAGATTATGATTGTGGTTGATTCGAGTATCGAAGCGAAACATGCGTTACAATGGGGTTTAACTCATGGTGTTCAGAACCAAGATATTGTAGTTTTACTCCATGTTGCCAAGCCTTCTGAAGGTGGTTAGACTCTCTCTCTCTCTCTCGCTCGCTCTCTCTCTCTCTATCTCTCTCTCTCTCTCTCT
>JAOWAN010093276.1:0-22719 GCA_028566635.1 Lobelia cardinalis
TTAAATGAAAATAGGAGCGAAAAAGAAAGAAAAGATTACCTGAGGAAGATCGAAAAGGAGGTCCGAGCAATTAGTCGAAGTTCTGATCGGAGAAGAAGACGCGCGCCGCTCTCGTCGCAGTCGCCCAGTCGCCCTCCCTCGTAACTTGAAAAGGAACTGAACTGCTATGCTTCTCGTTTGTTAGTGTTTTCGTTTTGTTTTTTTTGTTTTTTTTTCTAAACTAATCAAAACGACGTCGTTTTGATAAGTTTAGAAAAAAAAAAAACAAAAGACATTACCTGGTCTTCTTCCTCGAGCACTAGCAGTGATCGGCCGGCGGCAGGAGCGGGGGAGGACAAAATCGTAGGCGAAGCATACCTCTACTGAAGGATTTTCCGGCGTGGGGGGAGCGGCCGCTGCCTCCGGCTCCCCCCTGCCTCCGCCCCTGCCTGTATATAGTATTTGCCTATATTTACCATATCACTCAATATTACTATATATCGTATTCGTGATCGGACCCTAATAAATATATACAAAGACTACATTTTCGATTCGATCTAATTTTATATGTTTAAAACCTCAACTAACCCGATTTTTCGATTTTTAATATTTTTGAAATCAAAGTAAAAAAAAACCGAATATTTGATTTGGTTTTATTTTCGTCTTCCTAATCTCGGTGAGCCTCAGCGTCCGCCAACTCTGCCCCGGACAAAAAATGTGATTCGATTTCTATATTTTTGGCCGCGATTCAACCAAGCGACCCTATTCTTCAATCCCAAAATCCCAATCTAGAGAGGACGATTACAAATATTAGGGTTTGACCATGAAACGTTCAAGGGAGGACGACATCGTCGACGGAGATAAGCTTCAAGGCAAGAAGCCGGTCTTCCTCTCCAAGGCGGAGCGTGAGCAGTTAGCCCTCCAGCGCCGTCAGGACCAATTCTCTCAACGACAACAACCTCAACATCAAAACCCCCTCCTCCTCTTCCGTCCCCCCTCCACCACCGATTCCTCCTCCTCTAAACCTCTCGATTCCGATCGCAATCACCACCACCACCACCGCTCTTCTCGCGACTACCACCGGGACCGCGACAGAGCCCGCGATAGGGTTACATACCGTCATCGCAAACGGGGCCGGGACCGAGAGGGCGACCGTGACCGCGATTCCGAGCGCCGCAACCGTGAAAAGGAGCGCGAGGAAGATCACAAGGCCAGGGAACGAGCCATGCTCGTCAAACTAGCTAAGCTAGAACGCGAGAAGGAGCTGAAAGCCATCAAGGAGCAGTATTACAGGTCCCAAAAACCTAAAAAGAGGGTGAGTAAGCCAAACGAGAAATTCCGTTTCTCATTTGGCTGGGAGAACACAGAGGACACCTCCGGCGACATGAACGTCCTGTACGAGCCCCGCCTCCTCTTCGGCCGCGGCCTTCTTGCCGGCATAGACCGCCCTGAGCAGAAGAAGCTCGCCGCCAAGAATGAGAAACACCTCCGCGACGAGATTCGCAAGAAACACGGCATTGAAGAGCTCCCCGAGGATATTGCCGCCCAGCGCCTCAAGGACGAGGCTGCTGATCTCCACGACACCTTCCACATGAGGGTCGATCGGCATTGGTCTGAGAAGAAGCTTGAGGAGATGACTGAACGCGACTGGCGCATCTTCCGCGAGGATTACAATATCTCCTACAAGGGTTCCAAAATTCCCCGCCCTATGAGGAGTTGGGCAGAGAGCAAATTGAGTACCGAGCTCCTGAAGGCAGTTGAGCAAGCCAATTACAAGACCCCTAATCCTATTCAAATGGCTGCCATTCCTCTTGGTCTTCAACAGCGCGATGTCATTGGTGTTGCCGAGACTGGTTCTGGTAAGACTGCTGCCTTTGTGCTCCCCATGTTGACCTACATTACTAGACTCCCTCCTTTGAGCGAAGAGAATGAGGCCGATGGCCCCTATGCTGTTGTCATGGTCCCAACCCGTGAGCTTGCCCAGCAGATTGAGGAGGAGACTGTCAAGTTTGCTCACTTTATGGGTATAAAAGTTGTTTCCATTGTGGGTGGGCAGTCGATTCAAGAGCAGGGATCTAAGATTAGGCAAGGTTGTGAGGTCCTTATTGCCACTCCTGGTCGTCTTATTGATTGCTTAGAGCGTCGCTATGCTGTTTTGAACCAGTGTAACTATGTGGTCCTTGACGAGGCTGATCGCATGATTGATATGGGGTTTGAGCCTCAAGTTGTTCGCGTCCTGGATGCAATGCCTTCCAGCAATTTCAAACCTGAAAATGAGGAAGAGGAGCTGGATGAGAAGAGGATATATCGCACCACTTATATGTTCAGTGCTACCATGCCTCCTGCCGTTGAGCGACTAGCCAGGAAGTACCTGAGGAACCCTGTTGTGGTCACCATTGGAACTCCTGGAAAGGCCACCGATCTCATCACACAGCATGTGTTCATGGTGAAGGAATCAGAGAAAATGTATAGATTGCAAAAATTGCTGGATGAACTAGGAGATGAGAAGGCCATCGTGTTTATAAACACCAAGAAATCTGCTGATTTTGTTGCCAAGACCTTGGAGAAGTCGTACCGAGTTACAACGTTTCATGGTGGGAAGTCACAAGAACAGAGAGAAATCAGCCTCGAAGGGTTTAGAACCAACAGATACAATGTATTGGTTGCCACTGATTTAGCAGGACGTGGAATCGATATTCCTGATGTGGCTCATGTTATAAATTATGATATGCGTGGTGATATTGAAAAGTACACCCATTGCATTGGACGAACAGGTCGTGCAGGGAAGACAGGAATAGCTACAACATTCTTGACTCTTCATGATACGGATGTCTTTTATGATCTTAAGCAGATGCTCGTCCAGAGTAACAGCCCTGTGCCACCTGAACTGGCTAGACACGAAGCTTCGAAGTTCAAGCCCGGAAGTATTCCTGACAGACCACCCAGGCGTAACGATAGACGCTCCTATTAAGGATTACCACTTTCACCTAGGCTTAACGATAGACGCTCCTATTGAGTACCACTTTTTAAAAAATGAACATATAATCATGAATTAAGAACATGATTAATCATATTGAGTCATGTTCATAATTCATGATCTTCATGTTCACTAGGCAGCCCCTCCTTCTTAGGAGCTCGTAGACACTCGATATAATTTTCAGTAAACCACTGATTTTGGTGCTGTTACTGCTGTAATTGCAAGATTGTGGATTTGACTGATTTACAAAGTTTAGGTTGGTTAATTATGCTTACGACTCTTCCAACTATCAATGCTATGTTACTTTGATTTATTATGTAAAAAACTATTTTATTTCCCTTAAAAAAAAAATTCCACTTTCATCTCTCTCCTCTGCCTATAAACCCAAACTCAGCAGTTAAACCCCATCTCCTCCCTATGACCAGCACCACCACCCTTTCCCACGCCTTGCACAACCCACCTCTATCCCCATTCCCCACCCATTCGCAAAAATTGAACCTAATCTCTCGGAAACCTCACCTTTTAAGACCCCTAACCCAGAAAATTCTTCCACCCCCCACACATCAGCGAGCAAAGTCAACCATAGTTGTAATCCCAATTGGCAATTGTTGATAGTTGGCCTAATAGGCTCATTTGCGGTGTTAGCTTTATTGTAAAGTCCCAAGCCTATATAGTTTGTAAAAGATAAGTGTACTGATATAATACATTTTACGGTTCATCCTCACGTATTATTTAATGTCTCCCTTTTGTGTAAATTGCTCACCTCTCGCGCCCTCTGTATACCAAAACTATCATGGTATCAGAGTGTTGCTTTCGTAAATCTCTTTCTCAATTTCTCTAAAATTCCTCCAAATTAATTTTCCCCAATTATAAGGGTTCTTTATTTTCATTCCCGATGAATAATGACCAGATTGAGCACAACGAGCTTCTTCTCTCTCCATGTTCGTCATTTACGAACTGAATTCAATTTCTTTGATTTTGTTATCCTAAATCTGAATTTCTAGTTTCTTCGTTTGCTCTCTTGAAATTCTTTTGTTTGCAATTACTATTCACAATCCTCTGCATATTCTGTTGGTCTGCGATCATGAAGAGCAAATTACAAATTCCTCCAAATCATTGTTTTTGTTATAAGCATATGAGAAAATGAAAAAAGATTCCCCCATGCACGCCCCCATTTTCTAGCGGTGAGTCTTAACCCAAGTTGATGGTTCACCTTTCTTTTATCGTAGACAACATTGGGCTTGTCCAGACACAAGTTTTAAGAAGTAGGATAGATAGCGAGAAAGTGGTCAGGAAAACGAGAACGAAAAACTTAAGTAGTGATATGATATGTTGCTAATGTGACAAAAAAAGTTTGGAGGAGGGAGGGACGGAAAAACTGTGAAACCCACCTCCGTCCAACACATCATTATATCCTAGATTGCAGTTTGAAACATTTCGTCAAGAATGACACTTGGAAATTGACTCATGTACTTGATTTTGGCTTGCATCTTCAGATCAGATAATTAGAGACTTACTGAAAAAAAGAAAACTGCTGAATGAAGAAAATGATCGGTAACTATATTATAATTTTAACTTCTTGACATTGATCAGTACATTGTGTCAGAAATATAATTCAAATCGTGGGTTTTTGAGAGATCCCCTATTTTTTGGGGTTGTCGATCCACACTCACATGTTACTTCTCCTGGGAGCAACTGAGCAACTGGTTGAAATTGGTCTATACCAAAGCTACTTGTTGGTTAGCTCATGAAACATTGTTTTACTGATCTAATATAGGTCGTCATGATTAGATCATCCTTTACTTCATGCACTATAACGTTTGTATTAAAAAAAAAGATATCATGGAGTTAGTATGTGGTACCCATAATGTTGCATGTTGGTTACTTCCTATTGAAGTTGTGGTACAAGCTCGTGCAAGGTTCAGTTTCCCTTTTTACTGAGAGGGTCAAACCATTTGGAAGTTTGTATTTCACTTTATTGTCTTTTAGCTTATTAGGTTAATTGGTATGTAATACTAATGCTTGAATTAATTGACTGAGGTTGTGATGGTGGCAGAACACCAGAAGCATAGATCAAACAGATGCCATGATTTTGTTATTTTGACTGTTATATAGTGCTTTTATGTGTTTGGTTGTACTTTTCCTTTGTTCTTAATTTGTGTTAGTACAGTCCTTTTGGAATTTTTTGCTTCTGCAGTTTTTCTGTTTAGAAATTCTTTGCTTCAGAGTGTTTCAAGTATGACTGTCCAGATTTGAGATTTGAGTTAAGAATCTTGTTCAGCCTATCAATTTTTTTGTAAGATAAAGTATGGGTTAATGTGATTTGTGTCCAAAATGGTTTGATATTGCGGGGGTCAAGCTTTGACGGTTTAGTATGTCACGAGGAGTGTGTAAATCTTTTTTGTTTTAGGCAGGACTCCATTAAACCCCTGTGGTGCAGCATATTTCTCGAACTTTGACAGCTTGTTGGCTTTTGCTTCTTTCTTTCCTTTAAGCTCCAAAATTGCCTTGTTCTTCATGTCTCGACTCCTAAACACTTGATATTCATGAAATACACAAAAACAACAATTCCAAGCATAATTTCTCAGAGAATCAAGTCAAAACAATCACAAAAACTAAGCAAATATTAGCACAAATTAACACCTATCAGTCGGATTCTCGAGGGCTCTGGTATATATTCTTGTGGTCCTTTCATTCCGATTTGTTTTGTTTGCCCTGCTAGGCCCTTTTCCAACTTCTTCTTCTGGGGAAGTCAACGTCCCTTATAAATATACAGCCTTTAATTGAACGTTACTTCTCAAAAATCTGAACGCTAATCTTCGTTTAAAAAAGTAAGCTGACTACTGATATATTGCAAAAGCCTAGACCTTTTAAGCAGATGTCCCCCAGTTTAATGTGATATGTACGCGCACGTCGAAGTCTGATGCTCATTTATTTCTCCATTGTGTTTGTGCTTGTGCTTGATATCCTTGAAATTAATTGTTTGGAGTGATTGGGGAATCTTGGGCCAGACTGATCACTTTTTCGCTTTGTTACAATTTAAAGGGTTCGGTAAGGAATGCTGTGGCAATGGGGGGTTTTTGCTGTCCAATGGTGTATCTGGGCAGAGAGGCATTCTATGATCTTTAGGGATCAGCAGTTTCCTTGTCCTCTGATTTAAGACAGAATGCTCTGGTATGCATTGGGTTTCAAGTAGGGGTGCGTTTTTGGAGTTCCCCTTTGGGAATTTCAGAGGGATTAGATTGCTAGTTACATTTCCTTTATAGCTTTTTGTTTCAAGATTTAGGTTTTCTTTTTTCTGTACCTTCACATCAGCGGCCATTCCTTTTTTTATTTTCTATCTAAAGTGGGGTTGTGATGCTTGCTTGCATGGCACTAGGATAGTAGGTGACATGCTTGTAGGTGATGACTCTAATATAGTTCTCTTGTATGTTTATCTATGTGTTTGTCTTTCATAATGTTGATTTGATTCTGTGTGGTCCGAGTGGGGTTCTGGTCCAGAAAGTTTTTAGTTTAGAAGTTCTTATTTGTACAGATTTACTAGATCCTGGTGGTTTGGTTAATAATCTTTGTTTGGCTGCAAGAAGAAAATATTGCTCGGAATTGAAATTATTCAATTATAATTTGATTTGTGCCCAAATTGCTTATAATATGTCTGGCTCAAGCTTTTGAAGGTACATTATTTGTGTTTTTGTTTGTTGGATGAGAATGCTTAGTATTTGATGAGGGCTATCTAGACTTGATAGATATGCATCAGTTAGACTTCATGAATGACGTTTCTTGATTATGGAGGTGTGTAAAAATTGATTTTTTCTCTGTGAGGACTTAAGGAAGACCTTGTGGAGTCAAGCGTTGCTCGAACCTTTGTCACTCGTTTTTTTTTTTTAATTAAAAATATTACTGTGGGAGAAACTTAGGCCTAGACGATCTACTATTATTGAAACAAAACCCTTGTTCCAATTAATCTGTCACATACTTCGAGTCTTCAATTGTTTCACCATAACGTAGCTTTTTATAAATGTGTGTTCTATTAGTAAACCCTTTGCTAATGAGAGTGGGATATCGGTTACTTACATACTTCTCAGTTCTCAATGTTGCCAAATGCTTTTGTTTCAGGAAACAAGGGACAGTCGAACAAGACGCTTATAACTTTGAATGAGGTTAAACAACACCAAACAGAAGGCTCCATGTGGACTGTCCTTAAAGGCCGTGTTTACCTTATAGCTCCATACGCGAAGTTTCATTCTGGAGGTCAGTCCTACGGACGGTTTCCTTATATGAGTTATTTCATTAACCATAAACAAGCTCTGAGTTTGGACATAAAAATAAACAGACTGTATGTGTGAGCATTTCTTTGTTTGAACGGTCTTCCTTTTCTTGGCTAAGCTGTTGGGAAAAGGGAATACCTTCTCCTCCCCCGAAAAGAAGGTCCCCTTTGACTTTTTTGGTCAACTTGTTGAAGTATTGCCGAAGAATTATCTAATTAAAAAGGAAAAGAAAAGAAAAAGATGCAACTAGTAGTATATAATATGTAGTTTCCAGTGATTGGATTTTGCTACCTAAAGCAAATAAATGTGGATTTAAAGCTCTAATTTCTGATTTCTAAAATGTATGCTTAAGATTGATTAGCTTTATGCCACATTGACATTTAAATAGGAAAGTGCACTATCTTCTTGCGACGAGATAAGTGTTTCCTTAGGGAGTTGGGTGATTTGCTATGAGCGCTCTTGAAAATATGTATTTTTATGATAGTTTAGCCAAGTTGTAGAGGGAAATGGTAGATTGCTTTAGATCCTCTTGATGGGATATGATATCATAGAAGTTATATCACTTCCATGCCTTTCGACCTAAATCTAGTATGGAAAACACCTTTTGATCGAATTTGAGCTATGGCCTTCATGCATCTTTGTTTTATCTTGATGAAATTCGATAAAGAAGTGATTCATATAAAAGGTTTATACTGTCGCTTCTTTGACCCTGACTAGTAGGAAAATTATGTCGATGGTATTTGATATAGAGCAGGTTGCACAAATATTCTTGTTCCAGAGGCTTGATTGTAACTTGGTTGGAATAATGGCTTTCCGCATTCTAATAATTAAAAAATCACTCAACTCTTTCTTAATAGGATTTTGGGGGGGGGGGGTTATCATTAGGGTTCATGTTTGTATAATAGCAGTAGCAAATCTTGACTATTCTTGAAATTGGGATGAAATAGGAATATTTGTCTTTCTTGTTTCCCTTTGCGCATATGAGTACAACTAGTATCTATGTACCTGCAAATACCTCTTTTCATGTACTTAAAAGACATTATTATTCTAAAATTTTCAGCTTTTCCCTCTACACTTCATTTGGGAAACCCCGGCTGAATTCAGCTGTTTTAAATGACCTTGCACTTGCAACCCATGAAATTATATTTTCGTGTCTTCTGGATGAAGTTAGTAAATAGAGGCCTTTATTTCTCAAAATGTCGTCTTCTTTTGGAAATCCTGACTATTCTAAGGATGATATTGGGAAACTTCATTGCTTTTAGACAGTTTTCTGTCTATTTGCGTAAGAGCCAAATCATCTTATATATACACCTCTTCCGTGCTAAACGTCCTTTGGATGCGTTCTGTTGCCTCATGGTTCCAGAAGCATTGGCCTGATGTAACTTTACTTATGTTAATGGGCTACCAACTTTATAACCAGTCTTAATGATGTCAGCACATTTTTATTTGTTATTTTCCTGTCAATTGCCTTAGGAATAAGCAAAACCAGGTGGAACCAGAGAGATTTATTTTGAAAAATGCTTTAGATAATTAAGCTGGTTGCTTTCCTTCTCGTATCAAAAGTTTGTATTTATACTTGTAGGTGTCACCGAGAGATTTACTTTCCTTGTATGTACGGGCCAAAGGCTTACTGATGAAATTCAATGTCCGTTTTAGATTTGGGACTGCAGTATATGAATATATGTTTGCACATGTTTGGTTTAGTGAGTTGGCATGTGCAACTTCTTTTAAACATGCGCCAGTATTTACTGACTTTGTGCTAGGAGTATTTGAAGGGTTTTAAGTTTACTCAAGGGTATAGCTTTAGCTTGGATCAATGCTCTATTATCATACCTTAGGTATAACTCATGTTTGTAGAACAAGGGGTTAATTGTGGATTTCATTCACAGGTGTTGATCTATTGATGAAGGCAGTTGGAAAAGATTGTACCTCTTTATTCAGTATCCTTTGACAACATATTTTTGCTTACAATAATGTCTACAGTTGACTAATTTTTATAATAGCAGTAAATTGCATCTAAACTTACGCTCAAGCTTGTTCATCTTCAAATTTTCTTTATCGTACTTCCCTCGCTCTTCTTGTGCAGTTTGTTTCAGTTTCATATATCACCACATTGAACTTTCATAACCCTGTAGTAACCGTGAGATCTAGGGTTTAGTCCCTCTCACGCCCCTTTTATAACAATTTGTGTATTAATTTTTCTTTAAAGAGGAGTCTGTTTCTGAACTTCATATGTTCTCAATACCATATTTGATTTCGCAAAGTGAAATGTCTTGTTCGTGAGGGAATATTCGTATCTGCAACTGGTGACTTTCGTCACCCCCTTTCTGGTATAATCTGATGTCAAATTGCAAAGTCTGCTAGTAGTATTGCACATTCATATTGTAGAATCATATTCTTCAATATTATGTGCTCCTTAATACTTCGCTCAGCCAGATAGATACCATACTCGGGTTAATGTGAAATTTTTACTGGAGAAGTGCCTTGTTGGTATGTTAGATGATAGCAAGTAGCAGAAGAACTGTTGCAGGATTTATTAACAGATACTTTCTACATTCAGCATACCAAAACATAATTTGACTTGTAAAAGAGACCATCTGTACCTTGAACATTTATAGACACGTCGTGGAGGCAATGCAGTGGGGTTTGAAAAATCAACCATCTACATCTTGATGATGTTTGATCTGTTTTTTTGCACATGGCCGAGATAAGTGCGCACCTTGGCCGCGAGGTTTGGTCCTTATGCGCAACCACACGTAGCCGTAGCCTCCCAAACTCTAATTTTATTGAAAGGACATGAAATGTTGCTTGCATTAAACTTGAAACAAAATCTACCTTCTTGAATGGGTCACTTCTTTATTATGTTCTGCTCTAATTTTGCTATGTTCTAACAGTTACATGCAATAACCACTCTGTGAACTTTGCAATAACCACTCTGATGCCAATCAAATTAGTACTTCAGAGTAATGCAAGACCTGGATAACTCTGAAATCAACTCTATTAATTTATTATTGATGCAATTGCTATGCATATTGAATATCAAAACAATGCATAGTTGTGATTGTTTCCCCCCCCCCCCTTTAAATTTACATCTTCCTTCTTCTTCTTCCTCCATAAATCTCTCGATACATGTAGAGAATTTCCTTTTTGTGATTTTTTTTTATTTTTAAAAATATTTTTCCAGATTTATACAAAAAAAAAAGTCTTTTAATCAGCATGAGGGGGGTGCGAAATTAGATGGGTGTTTGGGGGGGGGGGGTGCTGCCCCCGATTTTTTTTGGCTCGAACAACCAAACAAAACTAATCGGGTCATAAAAATCATAAAAGATAAAGAAAAAAAATGATTAGGGTACAATATAACTATAATTTATAAATTGATAAAAATCATAAATTATGATACAAAGTATCCACAATTTTCAAAATTAATGTTTAGGGCACAAGAATTTATAATAAATTGAAGACAAAACTTAAAAATCACAAAGCAAAAATGCAAAAACGAAAAAACGATATCTTTTTCGGCCTAGTTCGTCGAAAAATTCATAAACGAAAAAAGAGCGATTGGCCAAAAATTATACCATCATAAGAAGGAATTTTTGCCCGGGGGGGATCGGCCGCACCTCCCGACCCCCCTGCCTCTGCTTTTAATCATTACTTTGTGTTAAATAACACTTGGTATAAACTCAAAATAAGCTAATTATACACGAATTAATTATATTTAATGTCTACTCATATACAGAATTTCTTTATAAATTTTAAGCTTGAAATAATAATCAATTCCGTAAGAAAGATTATTTTATTTTTGTCCAGTGAACCTCTTATCAAATAATTTTACGAAAATAATATTTTGATGTTTTGATAGTCAATAAATAACATTAATATGAATAATAATATAATATTTAATATTTGATTACCTATTAATCTCCCTTTTATTTTAATTATTTTGAAAGTGACATAGGTTGCGTTCTCATGGGTGATTTTCACCCATGATTTCTGATTTCTGATTTTTCTCTCTCATTGGTCTCACACTTTTTCTCTCTATCTCTCTCTTACTTTTTACTATAATCATTACAAAAACCCAAAAACCAAATCAATAAATCACTCATCCAAACGCAACCATAAGCTTTTACAAACAATTAAATCGAAATAGAGGGAGTATTCGGGAATAAAAATTGAATACATTATTTTTTTGGACAAAATGGACCCCGGGACGCGATTTGTTTTGACCATTCCATCCTTCGTGAAAGCGATTTGTCTATTTATTCGCCCATTTTCCCTCCACTCTCTCTTACAAATGTGCGCGCTACAGAAAGCTAGGGTTTTGGAGGGCTGAGGAGGGGGGAAAATGGGGCCTCGAAGGGATAGAGAAGACGACTACAAATACCTGCAAATTATAGACGCCATTGCAGCCATCAATCAAAGAGTCAACCTTTTTGGCCTCGTCATTGAGTCCTCTTTCCCCAAACAATCCAGAGGCACTGGTAAATCTCGCAAAAACCTATTTTCGATTTGGTTTTTCATTTTGAGAAATTATGTGCTTTTTTTCTTCTTCTCGGTATATCTTTTGAGGAATGAAAGTAACTAGGGTTTCTCACTGGCAATGATGAAAAAAAGGCCGGACTTACGGCTGCTACCCCCACACACGACTCGATTCGAGTGGGTTTTTCTTTTGGTAGTAGATTGATGAAACGTTCTATAAGGTTTTCTCTGAGCCAGTTGTGATATCAAAGTTAAAGAAGCAACTCTTTTTTTTTAAACTTATATTTTCTTTTATGGTGACAGAGTGAGTAGTTTTTATTTCGGTTGAGCAAATGGTAACTGGGAAAAAAATGGTAGTACATGGTGTTATAAGAGGAACAAGGATCTGTTTGCTATCTTTTTTTATTCTTGTGTATTGCACTTATTTACTTTCCTGGTATAATTTTTCAAGTTTCTAATAATCTGCTTATCTTGTTATCTCATTAATTAACAACCAAATGAAGATGGTGAATGAATGAACTATTTATCTTTTTGATAATGTTGGGTGAAAAGATGTGCAATTTAAGCTCGGAATCTGTGTAAAGTTTGGATGACTTTCTATACAATATTTTAATGAAATTGACGTTCATATTTTGACTTAAAAATCTATTATTACAAAATGATCTTGTTTGCCATTTGTTCATATCCCTCTTTGAATAACTACCTCCATTCCAAAAATAGACTCCAAGTTTGAAAGTTAAAACATTTCAACAACTTGTTTTGACTTCCACTTAAACACATATCATATTATTTGCACTAAGTTTTCATCTGCATTTGTATGACTTCTTAAAGCAAGGTCTATGTATGTGAAACAGAAGAATGTATGTGGGATTTTTTAATCAATTGCTTATATTTAGAGATGGACTCTGTTTCTTTTGGATAGACTTTGAAGGAACGTGGGATTTACTGAAGGCATTATAAAATTTGAGTCATAATGACTATTATGAAATACACAAGATATTTCTTTGTAATTTACAAAATGAGGGCAATTGTATGTCAAGTTTTCAGGAGAGACTCCCTAAGAAGGACAATGAAAAAAGAACGACTGAGCTCTAAATGTGGCTTGTGGGTACTTCTGATATTGAGAATTCCTTGAATATGGATATTGATGTTTGTTGGTGGGTTAAGACTTCACGTGTTGATGTTTACATTACAGCTAGAATCCAAGATCTAGATTCATGTAGAAGCTGATCTCTTTTTGTACTGATAGTAAGTTCCGAAGGTTATAATGGAGATCTTTTAAGCTTGAAGTTACAGAGATAGCTGCAACCTTTGCTTTATAAAGTGCTGAAAAAGTGGATGTGTGAGAGACATCAGTTTTTTGTTCAGTTCAGTTGGATTGCTTATCTGTATTACAAATCATGACACAGGGTTAAAGTTCATGTCCCTCCACAAATTACCTCTGAAAGTCCTGATCTTAGACAGCTGCAAGTTCACCTCATTTTGTAACTAATCTTTTGTTCAATTTAATCTGGTTGAGTTTGTCCATTAAAAATACAATTGTATCTTTGCAGATTGTGTTTGTACACTAAAGATTGTTGATGAATCTTGTCCAAGCCGAGGGATTTCTGTTAATATATTTGCTGAAAGTATGGAAATGCTCCCCAATGTTGCATCAGCTGGTGACATAATTCAGCTTTCTCAAGTTGTGGTACTGTATGCAATATACCTAATTAGCATGTTTCAGCCTTTGGTTCGGTTGCATTTTTGAACTGCTCTATCTTTATTAGTTGCCATGTTCTTGATTTTATTTTTTCCACTGTCATTCATAAATTTCCTTTTATGTAGGTGGTGGTTGTACAATTGTATTCAGGCATTGAGATTTTTCTATTGGTGGTTTTTGTGCTGATTTTAATTGTATAAAGCTGAAATGTTTATTTTCCTAGGATAGTAAGTTTAGCGACAAAATGTCAAAAACTACAGTAAAATCTAAGATAGGAAATATTTAAAACAATATAGAGAGAAGCATGAAAAGTACCGGATAGTTTCTTCTTTCTCCTTTCATTGTTATAAAGGTGAGAGGTGAGAGGTGCTTTTTGGAGGCAAGACTTAGTAGGGAGGTGGGCGACCAAAAGGTTGGCAAGTCAATGTATTAGGAAAATAATATTTGAAATAATATTTGATTTGATAAATTTTGAAACAAGGTTGTAAATAAAAATAAATATGAAATTGAGTTAAAATATTTGAGAAAGTAGCAACAATAGTGACACAATTTTCAACATCTGGTTACAAAGAGCAAGTACATTTAAAAGGACATCTACTACCAGAGATAGCTACTCCCTCCGTTTAGAAATACATGTCCTCTTTTGACTTTTTGGTCAACTTGATTAAATTTTGACCAAATGATTTTTTAAAAATTGTTTTCTTGTAAGTGTACTTAAAAATCTTACAAAGATTGAAATTTTAGAAATAAAATACAATAAATATATGTCTAGTAGCTTGACTGACTTTTTGATAGAGTTAATGCTCATTTTGTGATGGAGTAGTATATAGATTATTATTTTAAAGAAATAAGAAGAAAATAAGTTAATATTAACACAAAATAGAGTATGCTATCTTTTGTTATATGTATAAATAGTATGGAACTGAAATTGAAGGAACAACATAATCAAGAATAATTCAAGAAAAAAGATATAGCGTAAATAAGAGAATGCCAATACAAACAATGAATTTCTATTTATCCTCAAAAAGACAAATGAGTTCAAGTTTTAAGAGTAAAGTGTTTCTCCTTAAAAATTTATCAGTAAAATCTTTTGAAGTAATATTCGAAGCAATATTAGCTGAGGTTTATAGCCAAGCCCATCACTAACTCGTCAAATAAAATAACATAGGATGATATTACAAGTGTCATAGTGACTTAGTCTGTGCATTGTCGGAAAAATCATCAGTTTCCAGCTCGAGCAGCGGTTCTGGGCTTGAATATGTCAGAGAAGGCAGATCCAACCTCAGATAGAACATATTTGGCGTTGGATAACTTGGATTGAGTATGCCTCAGATCTGGGGTCTAAATTTACTTGGATCATGGTTGAAAGAGACGAAGGGAGGGCAAGATTAGCTGATATTAAGTCCCCGCCGGCTGGATCGACTCGCCGGACCGAAGGAGGCGTTGAAAGAGACGAGAGGAGTGCTTTTACGCTGAATCGAGAATTGAATCTAGGGCATCCTTTGATGTTTTTCCCCGATGAGTACTCAAATAGGAAAAGTTACACATTAACCTTGATTTTTTCCATTTTTCCATTTGTCTTTATAATTTTGGAACATTACACTTTAAACTTATTATTTTTAAAATATTATTTAGTTAGCCCCTTTACTTTAACATAAATAAAGAATATGTCTGTTCTTACTAACTCTTAACTAGAAGTATTATTTTGAAAGTGTATGCCTATTTACTTATTATATTTTTCAAAGAAAATATAATATTCGTATATACAATATATTATATTAGTTTTTAGATGAAAGATTCCCGTACCCGTATTCTCGTTTTGGATACTTTTTAACCGTACCCAAGGATCCTAAATTTTTAAAAATGCCACACCAGATACTCGAATCTGTACCCATACCCGATCCCGAAGGGATATCTTTTCATGCGTATCTCTATTCTTGTTTTATATATTTCTTATCTTAGAGTTTAGTGTAGTTATTGAATCTTTAATATTTTCCCAATGAACTATAAAATTGTTAAGCTACGCATGATGAGCGTTGGGCTACTAAGAAATAACATACTAACAAAATGAGTGTAGTGGAAATGTGAATGCTTCGATAGATGTTCGCTAAAACTAGAAAAAGATTTGATTCATAATTAATAAATATAAAAAATGGTAAAAATAGTTCATATAATAAAGAAAATGAAAGAGAACTGTCTAAGATGGTTTGGTCACCTACGACGTAGGTCCCTTAGTGCTCCATTTAGGATTTAGGAAGTGTGGTGATATTAATCTTAATCAGAGTAGGGGTAGGCAAAAGTTAACATGGACATTGGTGGTTCGGGAAGACGTGGAAAGACAAGAAAGGCTGAATGATTCACTAAATAGCGGTAAATGATTCATATCGCGGACCCCAAGTGATTGGGATTAAGGCTTTGTTGTTGTTGTGTGCATGATGCATGTTGAATTAAAAATTTTCTACTTCTGTTGTTAGTGGTAACACGTTTTACTGTATTTTCAGATGAAGACTCATAATCTGGAGGTCTATGCTCTCTTTAACAAAAGGTCCTCCTCATTTGCCTTGTATGAAGGGAAACATAGTTCTAATTTTGTTCCTTATCAAGTTTCATCTAAACTATTCACTAGAGATGAAGATGAGAAATTCATCGTGCGCTTAAGAAAGTGGTCAGTAGATTACAAGCTTGATACAGGTAATGACAAGATTCTTTTGCACTTTATATATGATTATTCCTTGCTAGGATCTGGGGGATGCCCTTATAAGAACTTCACATACTATGTAAGGATTAAGAATTTCTGAGAGGTGTTGGTATAATTGATAGTAATGAATCTTGACATGTGCAAGAACCTGGCCATTGTTGGTCCAAATATCCATCAATTTAGAGCCATTTGAGAAATGAAGGGACCCATTAGACTAGTGCGAATAAGTCAGTTGTTAAGTAGTTTGAGTTATGTGTACAGAAGTAGGTGTGTGTGCCTCCGGCTTCGCCCGCGCACAAACATATTATTTATGCGCGTGGGTCTATAGCTGTGCTGTATCTATGTGTTCGAGTACTTGGTAAAAATGAAAGGTGATCCGTGGTACCTAGAGACAGAAGGAGAGGGGCGATTGAAATGTGAGGGGCAAGAAAAACGGGAATAATATGTATGGTGTGATAAATTATAAAAGGTGAAATTAACCTGACAATATGATATATAATAGCAATTAGCAACAATAACACATATCAATTTACTTCCACGAGATGGCAATTAAATATTCACAAAGTCATTGATTCTACAAGCCATATACTCCCTTCATTCCTTTTTAAGTGTGTTGTTGACCATGTGTGTGTATTTAGAAAATTATCTGAAGCAATAAAAACATAAGACATTTTACTATATTACCCTTTTATAAAAATCCTACTGTCGTACTACTATTAATGCTAGAAACTCAATTGACACTCTTATCCATGTTTACTTAACAATTAATCAGGGTAAGAGTGGGAAACAATTAATTGCATCTTGGTAGTAGGAAAATGACACATATAAAGGAACAAAAAAAAGTCGACACTTAAAAAAGAACAGAGTCTATTCTTAACTTCTCAAATATACCTTAAACTTCGAAATAAACTAACGTTTAACCAAATTATAAATTAAAAAACACTCTTTACACCATGGAACTTGTTGATTTTAAAAGCTAAACTCAAGAGTAGGCTTATAGGTGCCTGCGATGCCCATCTCCTTTGTAAACGTCTCTGTTGAAAATTTTGGGACCATTGTTCTTCTTCCGGTTCGGACAATGCTTTTCTCATCACTACAGTAGTTTTTTTTTTTCCCTTCTTTTGAGTGATACTAGGCGCACATGGAATCTAATTATCCCAATTCATACTTGAGTTATGTGTGTTATAATAATGGAAGTGAGCGACTCATGATCATTTGTTTATGCATTGTCCTATGGCTCTCGACGCTTTTGGTGTATGTTGTTTGCAGTTCAAAGAGGTTTGTATTTTGCCTCGTACGGGGCAAGACTTTGGTTGGATTAGGCCCTTGGCATTAGGAAGAGAGATGGATGCTTCTGTAATGTGGGGTTGTGCTAATTTTAATTTGTTCTGGAACATTTGGATCAAACTTAACTCTCGTATTATCAGAGGTCATGAGTTAAAACCCTTGTTATTATATGTGGACTTCTATTCAAGTTTCTCTTTGGGCTACGAGCCTACACTTCTTTATTTTCTTGGTCTGATTTGGCTTTTGACGAATATCTTGTCTCCGTTTTTTTGTAAATTCAGTTTCCTTTCTGATAAAATTCTTCTTTTATCAGAAAAATGAAAATACTTTAAGTTATACTCTCTACCTTTCGTGTGACACAATTTTTGGTTTGGAAGGCAATTCGGTGGGTGAAGGAAAGAGACGAGGTACACGGGACTTGGGATTGTCGAAGTATAAAAGAGCCCTAACCTGCTGTCTAAGAGAATTGGGCACATTGTTTGAAAATCCTTGAAGGGGGTATCCTTAACAGCTCCTATGTATATACCATTTTCGAAGTTAGATCAAGACTAATGAAATCGTTCATTTTTTACGATCTGGGTCGCAGATGTAGTAAGTGTCATTTGAAAATTGAATTTAATATGCCTTCCACATCGCGGTCATAATAATAAAGTAAAGATTATTATTTAGATCTACATTAGTGAATATTCTATTCATTTAAGAAGATAAATTTAGTGTGAATAAAATTCTTTCATTTGTTAAACAATTCATTGCAAAACAAATGAAACAATAGAGAAAGGAGAATATTTGTGATGCATTTTTAAATTTTTTTTATTATAATGGTGAGAGGTATATTTGAAAATATATAATATTATGTAATATTGTTTAACATTGATACAAATTTATAATTTTTAAAATAATTATAATTAACTAAACTCATCTAAGTTATGCAAATTAATTATATTTAAACTTTAATTCATTCAATTAAAATGTTAAATTGAAATTTTAATGCTAATATGATTTTCCTTTCTTTTTAAATGCAAAATCTAATCCTAACCACAACCTAATCTTTAAATTGTTTCAACCCTAAAAATCTATCGTCTTTGAAGAGACGGACGCAAAAGGAGATGCCAAGAGAGCCAAACGCCATTTATTTTTGATGTTGTACTCTCGTCATCCAAAATATACATCGAGAAAGCCAATAAAATTTAGACAAAGTATTCGAAAAATGAAAGGAGATGGTTGGATTTTGGAGATGTTATTGGTAATCTACGGTTTTCTTTGTAAAGAGCTTGGTGATGAAAAGAAAATGAAGGTATATTCTTCTTTTATGGGAAAATAATCCAAGTTTGTACATTAATTCTTCTAATTTTTCGGTCGGGCAGATGAAATTTTCTACCCCAACAGTCCAAACCATAGAAAAAGCTGAATGAGAAAAATTGGCTCTTTGAGCCCGAGTAATGGTTTGGTTGAGAATTTGATTGCCCGCATGTACCAACTACCCTAAAACTTCCTCCTTTTGTCTTTGCCTTTTCAATCTTGAATGCTATTTATGCTCTTCAAATTAGAAAAAAAGACATTTTGCCTTTTGAGAAACATTCACCATTGGAGTAGAAATTTTAGAAAATCGATGGGAAGGCAAAAGTGGAAGTTAAGAGGTATACCTCTTCAAATACCTCCACTATTGGAGTTGTTCTTACACAATACAAAGATCTGATTTTTTTATAGAGCTTTTTTGTGATAATTAAAGATAAATAGGAGAGTTTGGTTGGGGTGGTAAATTTCATCAACCCAAGTGTAGAAATTGGAAAAATTAATGTTCAGATTCATATTATTTTCCTATGAAAGAAGAACGTAGCTTCATTGTTTTTTCATCACCAAGCTACTTATAAGAAGCCCAAGATTACCGGCAGCCTCTCCAAGATCCATAGTCTCCTCTTTTTTTCTCGGTATTTTTTGAATACTCTTCTAAATTTTTTGGCTTTCTCGGTGTAGATTTTGGATGATGAGGGTACAACGCCAAAAATCAATGAAGCCGGAGCTCTTGTGTCCGCCTCTCCTGGCTTTGGTCTGGTGGAAGTTTTGGGATAATTTAGGGATTTGGCTGTGGTTAGGATTAGATTTTGTCTTTAAAAAGAAAGGAAAAAATACGTTAGCATTCAAAATTCATTTTAAATTAAGAATTAAAGTTTAAATATAATTTATGTGTATAACTTAGATGAGTTTTGTTAATTATTATTATTTATAAAACTATCAATTTGTATCAATGTTAAATAATTTTTTACCTTTTCAAATATACCTCTCACAATTGAATACAAAAAATTGCCTCCTAAAATTTGCACTCCCACATTGGAGTTCATCACATTTTAAGAAGGCAAAAAACACTTTTTGGAGTGGCAAATGAAAAAAATACCCGTTCATTTTGCGTTTCCCCATTGGAGTGGATCTAACAAAATGAGTATAGCAGAAATTGGAACGCTAAGATGAATATGTGGTAAAACTAGAATGATAAGATTCTGAATGAAAATTACGAGAAACGGTAAAAGTCACTCCTATAGTATAAAAAATGATAGAGAAGTCTACAACTAGGCCCCTTAGCGTACTGGCTAGAAATGTGATGATATCAATCTTTATTAAATTAGGGGTAGGGGTGAACCAAAGCTATCTAGAACAACCGCAATACGGAAAGATACGAAGGACCCTGAAGTATGTGGTGAGTTACCATTTAATGCCACACCAGAGTCCACCTCATTTTGTGAACAGATCTTTATGTCTTTTTGGTGGCTCCATCAGCACTCATATATGATTGGTTTCATTCTTGTCTTGACATGAGTTTGAAAAGTGGTATACACATGTATGCATGTTTACGTGTGTGTGTGCATGTGCTTCAATTCAAACAAAAATTTAAAAATGCAAGCACATTTATGAGGTTTACTAGTAGGAATAGGAAAATATTTACTGTCCGTTTGCATTCATTTATCTACACTCTCATGCTGTGTTCTGTTACTGAACATTCTTATATGCTCCTTTGGTAATGCGGAAGTTCTGAGCTTCATCTGCTCTTCTGATGCATTTCATTGATAGTGCCAGATGATTCATCGTCATTGAAAGAGATTAAGGATGGAAAACGATGCAATTTGGTTTGCAAGGTAATTTACTTAACAATATCTTGTTCTGCATGGAGTTTCTACTCGTACGATAATCCGTTTGAACTTCACCTTTCTCTTAAATTATAGCGTGGATTATTCATATGGTAGTTAATGTTCCCATCTACGAGCAAGATGAGAAACACTAACCATTCCTGATCTTTTCTCTACTTTCTAAATAAGGTTCTGTATATCTGTGAAGTTACAATTGGCGAGTGGATGCTCTTTGTTTGGGATGGGTCCGATGCTCCTCCAGTTAGTCTCCAAACAAAGTATGCAGTTGTGTACTAAAATCCACTTTAAATTGTGTAGCTTGATTAACAAGAAATGGAATTTGGATGTGAAATTACTGCATTAGTACAATTCCACTATTTTATTTATTAGCTTTGCCCATAAAAGATGATTTTTTTTGTCATATTCTACTGTTGTTTGATTCCTTAATGTTGGTTCCAAGGAGTTATACTTTTCTCTGACAACTAGCATCGCCCTGTTGATCCTTTTGGGGTCCTTAAAATTTGCACAAAAAGGCTAATTGTACTAGAAAGGGATCTGTAGCCAATTTTTAATAACAGGAAAAGATTCTGTTAAGTTGGTTTGTATATAGTATTGGAGATATAACTTCCTTCTTGGCAGCACTTCCTCTCTTTTGCAGTAGTCATGTATTTATATTCCTTTTGGATTCATCAATAGGTTCTTTCAGGGGTTTGCCACTTCACACTTGCCAATGGCCTGACAAATGCTATTTCTTGTGATTTATGGTTTCTTCTTTCTTCTTCCTTTTATAGTTTGTTGCGACGTGGCTTCTCCTCCCCTTTTCTTTTTGTTTATGTGAATTTCTGGTTCACATTTTCATGTACATAATTTATGTTCTTATTAATGAAATTTATTTTTCCATCAGAAAATGGCTATGATGGTCCAGGCAGAAACATTAACGTTTATAGCTATGTCATTTTGGAAGTCAAGTGTATAAAGAACCGAAGAAAGATGTCACTGGAATCGGGATCTGATTATACATGTTTATACTGGTGGTCTCAGTGAGGGATGTTGGACATATCTATGCACTGATTTAAAAAATCGAGTACGAAAACCTTACTGAATTCAACTTGAATACCTTATTGATTTGAGTAATTCGAGACGAGTTTGAGTCGAGTATTGAGCAACTCGACTCGAAATACAGCCGTAGTCTTAGCACAGCTAGCTTGGCAACTTACACTATTAGACTATTAGTGCATTTAATCTGATTATTTAACTATAAACATATTTAAAGGCCAACAAGGATGCTTTAGCTTAAGTTATAAGCCAAGGATCTTGAAAAATCGTTGTATATGGATGACACATGCTATTTCTCTTAACAAACCTCGAATGGAACATTACTTCTTTCAACTGTTTCTTTCAGCGTCATTTTAAAAATCTTTTGTTTCAAGGACAATGGTGCTGAATTCTTTCTTCCAAACACAGGCTACAAGACGAGATGAGCCACCCACTTCCTTTGTATTTGGAACAATTTCCTTTGCCAAGAAATGTTCTCCGTGGGTTCCCAGCGGTTGGAACAATCTTAAGGGTGGTTGCAGATAAATGTAATGAGAAGCTTGGCCTTCACTTACTGAGGACTGACCGATGGGTGAAATTTATCAGCATCAAATGTGAAGTGCATGCTGGATTTTGGCGTGGCCTGCTAATGCCGTTCTCTAGACTCCGATATTTGTCCGCTGATGAGTTCCTTGTACAGAGCTGCAAAAGGTTTGTTAACCGGACATCGCTAATACTGTACGTTCCAGGCTTACAGCATGCTTTTCTTTTTCGTTTTTCCTCCCGGGTGAACATAGTTATTAAAGGCGGCGCGCCTAGGCAGACTCCGATATTTTTGTCCGCTGATGAGTTCCTTGTACAGAGCTGCAAAAGGTTTGTTAACCGGACATCGCTAATACTGTACGTTCCAGGCTTACAGCATGCTTTTCTTTTTCGTTTTTCCTCCCGTGTGAACATAGTTATTAAAGGCGCGCCTAGGCGTGCGCCTAGGCACTAGGCTCAGGCGGGCGCAGCTTTTGGGCCTAGGTGCGCGTAGGCGCTAGGCCCAGTTTCTGCACTGTCAATCTGCCTCGCGGGAATGAGATATTAGGTTATGAAAGATTCAATTTAACAAATTACCCCCTCATCTATGTTTACTTTTTTAACATTTAAGCCCTTAAAGTTTTTAATATCATAGT
>JAOWAN010093897.1:0-22686 GCA_028566635.1 Lobelia cardinalis
CAAATAAATAAATTTGATTAATAGATTATTTAAAGATCTTGAGAGAGAGACATATATACAGTTATATACTGATACATTAATGAGGCCGGGGAGGCTCTCTCTAGTTCCAAAAAAAAAAAAAAGTTGAGACTGCAATCTCGGCAGTTTTCCACCGATCCTGCCCTGAGCCAACGTGGATGAGGTAAATCGCAGGATATGCATCACAGGAGCCAGGGTACCCTTAGGTCACTCCCGCTTGTAACAGAGTCAATTCCACCTTGCGGGAAATCGAACTCTGCACACTACGGCGCTGAGCCCTATCCGCCCTCCCTTTGCCACTGTGATATATGCCTTGGGGCCGCTCTCTCTAGTTCCGACTATATGCTTTGGGTAGATCATGTACCCAAATGTGTTTTCCGAAAGCACAAATGTTTGCTTCATTTCCCGGCTGTTAATTTACAGCAATATAATTTGTTGGTGATTGATCGTATCAGAAACACCTTTTTGTTCGGCCCCCATCATTTGTGTTTCATTAAAAGGTTTTTTAAAAAATGAAAAAAATCTTCTTTCCAATTAAAAAAATGGAATTTTCATAAAAGATATTTTAAAACATCTTTTTGAAATTAAATTCCAATTTTTTTCCCCGAAATATCTTGTAGAAACAGATCCATAAAAATGTTTTTTAATTGGATTTTTCATTATAGATTTTTTAGAGCATCTTTTTTATTATGTATTTTTAATAAAAAAAAACATCTCTGTAAAAAAATGTATTTTTAATTATTTTTTATAATTAATTATGTAAAATACACAGTTTAAGATTTTACTTTACAAATTCATTCAAAAAGTTTATATTAGCTAATTAGGAATGTCAGCAAAAAAAAAAAAGAAAAAAAAAACATATTTGCAATAAAAATGCAACTATCTAGCTCAAAATGCAACTTTTGAAACTTAAAAATTTAATTTACAAGCTCACAAAAATATTAGAACTAATATAAAATTAACCCTTTTAAAATTTGTATTACTCCATTCCATATCTAGTTATTTGACGAGATGCTTCTTAATTTTTTCTCCTATAAATGAAAGGCTTTTGCCATGAATGAGAACCACTCAACTTTCGTTATAATATCTTCTCCTCTCTATATCTCTATATACATATAACCTATAGTTTCGATCTGCCATTTTCAATCTATCTTATTTTTCGAAGGTTCTTCAAATAAAATTAATTAATGGCTTTTACGGGAAGCAAAGGAGCCTCGTCTTCTATGCCTGATCGATACCCTTATCGTGTTTTCTTGAGCTTTCGAGGTGCAGACACTCGTACGACTTTCACCAATCATCTACACACAGCTTTAGAGCGTGCAGGTCTTAGGACATTCCTCGACGATGAATGTATAGAGAGAGGAGAAGACCTCAAGTCGGAGTTGGAGAGAGCAATCAACGAGTCTAGGAGCTCGATTATTGTCTTCTCGAAAAACTACCCTTCCTCTAAATGGTGTCTCGACGAACTTGTTCACATCATGAAGCGCAAAAGTACGACTACTAGTACCAGCTCATCGAATCAATTTTTGGTTCTTCCCGTTTTCTATCATGTGGAACCTTCCCATGTTAGGTACCAAATTGGGATTTTCCAAAAACAATTTTATTGTTATGAAAGTCAAGCCAATGACGACTGCACTGGCCAGTGGATGGACAGGCTCAAAGGGTGGAGGGAAGCACTTACAGAAGCTGCAAATCTTGGGGGAATGAACATTGAAAATCAAGCTGACGGGTAATTTATTTTTCCATATTTTCACCTTCATATATAATTTCGTCATAAAATTAATACTTCTTCCTTCTTCATTTATATATATTAGTGTATGTCCGTGTCCGAGGATACGGAGCATGTAAATGAATAATAATTAATACTATTTGAAAAATGCAAAAAAAAAAAACAATTAAATTAAGATACCCAGCAAAAGAAGAAAAAGCAAAATAAATAAAAAGAAATAAAGAAGTCAACATGAGTGGACATAATTCACTGTTGGCGTTGTCAATTCAGTAAATAGTTCTTTGAATAGTAGAAAACCTCTTGTTTATATACTATAGATATATATATATATATATATATATATATATATATAGGGGAGTGCTCAAATGAGAACCTAATTAATATGAGAACCGTGAAAACCAATCTTATTCTTTAATTTAAAATATGGTTGAAATTTTACTAAGAGTGCGTCATTTTTTTTAAATTTGTGAAGCTGCTATATGTGGACGTTATCTTTATCTTTAAATCTAGTTATTAAAAGTGTGAATACTTATTTTTTTCTCCCCAAATTTTAAACACACATATCTCATTATTTATAACTCCGAATTAAGATCCGTTTGCATATTCTTATTCATGATTAAGTTTCCTTTAAAACAAAATCAATCATGAATATATTTTAAGATCAAATAAAAAAAGTAAAAAAAAAATCAAGATGCAATAAAACATTTACTACTGCATCCAATGTAAGTAATAAAATACAACAGGATGTAATCTAATGCAATTCATAATATACAACAAGATGCAGTAAAAATATACCACTGCATCCACTGCAATTTCACAAAAAAAAAAAAAAAACTAGATGCAGTAGCAATGTTTCTACTTCATCCGATGCAATTTCGTAAAATATAATATGATGCACTAGCAATGTTCTTACTGCATCCGTTCAATTTTGCAAAATACAACAGGATGCAGTACGAATATTGCTACTGCATCCGGTGCATTTCATAAATTACAATCAGATGTAGTAGCAATACTCCTACTGCATCTATGTAATTTTGCAAAATACAACAGGATGCGATACGAATATTGCTATTGCATCCATTGCAATTCATAAATTACAATCGGCTGCAGTAGTGGTATTATTACTGCATCTTGACTTAATTTTCTCTTTTTTTTTATCTTCAAATATATTCATGATTGATCTTGTTTTAAAGAAAATTTAATTACGAATTAAAATATGCAAACGGATCTTAATTTGGAGTTATGAATAATGAGATATATACGTTTAAAGTTTAAGGAGAAAAAAAATTAATTGTGCTCATACCTATCCAAATTCTAATTAACATATGTGTCCAAAATTTCTGAGTAATTACCAAATATACTACCGGTGCTTTAAAGAATAATATAATCTCAATCTATGGTTTCTACTATTTTCATTCAAGGAAATTTCTAGTGGAGTAGGACTCATATATATATATATATATATATATATATTTTTTTTTTTTTCTTTTTCTTTTTCTTTTTAGCAAAACTTAACCCATGCCTGCAGTAAAGATCAAAAACTAAGTCAAAAATTAGTTAAATCGAACTCCAAGAAGATGTGTAGTGGGTGTGTGTCAAAATTTTCACAGTTGGATGTTGTTGAAACTTTTAATTTGAGTTCAAATTTTACTTGTATGCGGACTGAAAATTCTCGAGGGTGCATGATTGATGGGTTGCTTGGTTTTGCAACCGCTTTTAGAGGATATTGGCGGGAGGCGAGGGGGAAACTCTTTTCTTATGTAACGAGTTGAATAATCCATTCGTTTCACGGTGGACATTTTCAATTTA
Organism: Lobelia cardinalis; assembly: GCA_028566635.1. Taxonomy (NCBI): domain Eukaryota; kingdom Viridiplantae; phylum Streptophyta; class Magnoliopsida; order Asterales; family Campanulaceae; genus Lobelia; species Lobelia cardinalis. The sequence continues at coordinate 3,557 of JAOWAN010093897.1, forward strand.
TATGCTTATATTAAGAAATAATATATATTGATACATTTATTTTTATTAAATAATTTATTTTTATTAATAGCAAAAAATAAAATAAATATAATTAATAATTATTGATAGTTGGAAAAATATGAGAGATTTAGAAAAACTAAAAGATTTTGAAATAGTTTTTAACTTTTAAAAATTTTACTATTGTGAAACAGAGAGAGTACAAGCTTAGCATAATTCAATTCGAACAAAGTCTTAAACTATTCAAGCTCATTTTATATTTTTTTTAATTAATGAAATATAAATTATGTATAAATATTATCAATTTTTATAAGATTTATGATATATTTACTAATGTAAGTTGGGTATTTACTTTTTACTAATGTATAGATTATTTGATACTTTATGAAGCTAGTTAAATATTGTTGAATTTTTGTATTTAAAATTTGTTAAAACTTTAAATTGTACTCAATTAATGAAAATTTTGAAATTTAACGAACTAGTTCATGAGCTCCTTATAAAGTTTTGTTCGCTAAAAGTTCTGCTCGAGCTCGATTCGTTTATTAGTGAATTGAAATTGAGTCTTTTTTTAAGAGCTCGTTTAACAAACAAATCGAACACAAGTTTGTTAAAGCAAGGTGGTATTTCCCGCTCAAACTCTTAAAATCAATTTTTAATCATAAAATATTAAAATTCAGAGAGAGCATATATTTTCCTTTTTATCTGATGGAAGACGCCCACTCTTTCTATCGTGGGTACGAAGGTTACTGTCACTACCTATAGTGTAGGATGAGGTGAAGTTTGTTGAGACATGGAGTCCTTATGAGGTGGACATGTATCACACATTGCGAATGGTTTGATCAAATTTGAACTAATTAGTAGCTTCCTACGCCCTGTTATTCGAGATTTATCATAAAATAGGGGAGTACAATACGTTAATGTAGAGTCATAAGCTTAATCGTGAACTTGCTTCTATGAACTGTGTTCCAAGTCGATTTCAGTATTATGAGCTTGTGACGAATTGACATCAAATTCATAAGGAGTCTTTTTTCTTAACAACGCTCTGTGCATAGTAATTTATTGAGCTACGAAGAGTGTTAGAATTAATGTATCTTTTGAACTCTACTGTGTCGTCGACTTGACCAGCTCACCTTAGGTGAGGTGCATTTTTTGGCTCAATTAATTTCTAGAGGATATTTTGCGGTGACCTATGTATCTTTTGAACTCTATTAGGCCGTAGAGTTGATCTCGCATTTCACGAAGGACATTTTTTAACCGTCACTCCACGTTTCGTAGTTTTTTGAGCTACAGAGAATGTCTGTGACCTAGCATTTCACCTAGGGACATTTTCACGAATAATCGCACCTTGCTCGGTAATTTTTCGAACGGAAGTGAATTTTCTTCTTCGCTCGAAAACTTCGGTAAAAAAATCTATTTCTGACTATGAAAAATTAAAATTAAGAGAATCCGAGAGCGAGTAATTTTTCCCTTTTATCTGATGGAGAGCCCCACCACACTTTCTATCAAGAGTATGGAGGTTACTCTCACTACTTAGGAAATTTAAATGGCGGTTCAGTGATAAAGTCGGACTTTATAATATGTAAAGTCTTAGGTTTGATCTCTTCTCATGCCCTTTGGCGCGCTCCCCCCCCCCCACCCAAAAAAAAAAAAAAAAAAAAAAAAATCTCTCACAACTTATATTATAGAATGAGGAGAAATTCGTTGAGATATGGAGTCCATATTAAATGAATATGTGTACCGTGAAAATTTAACCAAATCTGCTCTTATCATTGTTATTTCTTATATGGAAGATTTTTTCTTTCTTTTTGCTGAATTTATTACTAAAATTAAAGCAGTAAATTCACTACAGTGAATAGAAAAATTTATTACAAAAAATAACACCATCTTTACAAATATATATAGGAATGATATAATTATTTGATGAGTACTGTTAACTAACAATTCCATATAGTCACTAGTAAATGTCCGTGTCCGAGGGCACGACGTATCAAAATATTTAATCGCAAATAGTCCGTATTCTCGAACACGATAATATTTAAAAGTGAAAATTATTTTTTTTTAAATAAAAAATATGTATATAATTTTACATATATTTTTTAATTAATTGAGTCAAATAAAAAAAATTACATATAAAATATAATATTTTTAATACCCCTCTCTCTCCTTTCCCAACACATACCCACACAAACATATATTTTTATTACTAATCCCAATCCCACCACTTTCCCAACATATTTTCTTCATTTCCAATCCCCCTCCTCAATTTTCGCACACACCTTACTCTCTTGCACTAAAAATTAGACCAAAAAATTACTATTCATTTGAATGGGCTCCACTAAACTCATTTATAAAATAAATTGGTGAAACTTCCTATTATACCGTTCTCCCACCTTCATTTCCACAATTTCTTTAGGTTAAAGTTCACCAATTCAATATTTTTTTTATATTATAATATCATCACTTCATATATATTACATTTAAATATTATCAAATATTATATATTAATATCAAATATTTTTCATATATTAATTATATATTACACATTTTTACATATCAATTCAAACATTTAACATTACATTCTCTATCATTTTTTTCTCAATTATTTCCTCACATTCACTCCTACCATCTAATTTACCCTCCGACCAAACACGTTATAAATCTAACACAGCCTTCGATTTCCAGAATTTCCATAAACCTGTAATTCATCTCAACCATCAACAGTCTAGCACCTAAAACCAGGATTTTACGAACTCATTTTACCCATCAACGAAGCATGTCGAAACTAGCGGGAGCGACAAGGTGCTGGACCCAGATCAGACTCCAACCGCAGCGATCCCGATTTCACCCATCCTTCCGAAATCGTTTCTACTGCGTACTATTCCTAAAAATTATATGGAGTGATTAGGCACTCACTCTTAGCAAGGAGAAGCATAATTATAAACTTTATAAAATTGGTGATGGAAGACGAATTCTTAGAAACCCAGTACTACAAGGAATTGGATTCAATTGACAAACAGCACAATACGACGAGGATAGGAATTGCAAAGGTATGGAATGAAAATGAAGAACGAAGAAGTTGGATTGCAGAGGGGGTTTTGAAATGGTAGAGGGTACTGTAACAAAGAGATGATCATCAAATCTAATTATGCAAGGCATGATTGGCCTTGATGGTGATTAGGTCGGCAATGTTTCATCGAAGCCCAGTCGGAGCTTAAACTGTTGGGATCGGCAGTATCTGTACATGGGGTTGAGTGACAGTAATTTCTTTTCCTTCTTTTATTAATAGGCATGTTTTGTTTGTATTACTGTCCGGAAATATGAACAAAGCCCAAGCCCCTAGTAAATAGATATAAGGTTGGTACTTAAATGAATAAAAATTAACCAATTTGAAATGGTTTAGGTGTGGATTAGGATTACTGTGGAATTTTGAAAGAACAAGTAGTATACAACTTATTGTAAATTGTTTCCATTAATTATAATTTAAAGTAAAATTAAGGTATTAATAAGTAGGATAAGTTTCTTTTCTTACATTTTACTTTTTAGGTCCCTCTAATGATATTCAGAAAAATTATTAACTTCTATCCTAAGATATAAGAACACAATATGATTTTGGTTAATAAACATTGGATTGTATTTTTGGGGATGTGAATAGAGAAGGCAAGGAAACCCAATGAGAGGGTTCCATATCCAGTAATAACCACATTAAATGATTGATTATTCCACTTTTTGGGAGTACAATGCTTAGTATGTTCCCTTCAAATTAATATTGATCACCATTTGTTTACAGGCATGAGGCGACTTTCATAGAAAAGATTGTCAGTTATATCAAAGGTAAAGTGGAGAACAGAATGTTATGCCTTCCACCTTACCTTATAGGAATCGACTACAAAGTCCAAAAGATTAACGGGTGGTTACAAAATGGCTCGACGGATGTTGGCTTTATGGCTATTTGTGGGATGGGAGGGATTGGTAAAACCACCTGTGCCAGATATGCTTTCAACCTTAATCGCCATAGATTTAAAAGTAGTTGCTTTCTCTCAGACATTAAAGATGCTTATAAGAATTTTCCTCACGGCATTTTGAATTTGCAAAAACAGCTTCTTTCAGATCTTTTATCTGGGAAAGGGAAACAAATAAAAAGCATCGATGAAGGCAAGCATGAGATTGGAACCGCTTTGCAGCGTAAAAAGGTTCTTATTATTTTTGATGATGTGGAAGAGAATGAACAGTTAGATGAAATAATTGGAATGAGAAATATGTTCTACGAGGGAAGTAAAATTATCATCACAACCAGGCATCTGAGGTTGCATAAGCCTCCTATTAGTGATCAAGCTGCTTACATGATTCATTATGTTGAGAAAATGGACGATGATGAATCACTTGAGCTATTTAGCTGGCATGCCTTTGGTCAAGATCGTCCTGCTCAAGGTTACGAGGAGCTCTCGAAGAGGATCACACATCGATGTGATGGGCTTCCTCTAGCTCTTCAAGTTTTAGGTTCTTCCGTATCAGGAAAAGATGCAGTTGTATGGAGGAGTGCATTGGCGAGGTTGCAAGATATTCCAAATAGTAAGGTCTTGGACAAACTCAAAGTAAGCTATGATGGCTTACAAGATGAACATGACAAAAATTTGTTCCTCGATATTGCTTGTTTTTTCGTAGGAGAAGACAGAAATCATACGGTCACAATTCTGAATGCATGTGGTGTCCATACAATAATTGGGCTTGACAATTTGATGGACAGATGTCTGTTAAGGGTTGACATGAATAACAGGCTAGTGATGCATCAAATGCTGCAGGATATGGGAAGAGAAGTTAGTCGCCGCGAGCAACCATACCGCAGGCTGTGGTGTCACAAGGATTCTTGTAAAGTATTGGAAGAAGATACAGTAAGTAGTTCATCTCTTACATTTCCAGTAATGAAATTTATTTGGCATGTCACTTGTTCAGCCTCAAGATCTTTGCAATAGGCTCAAATTACCTTTTAGGTGAGGCGTGCGCTCATTGCAAGGGCAATCATGAGGTGGTGGCCTGTTGTCTAATTATTTTCTAATATCAAGTCAAATATGCATGATATAAGTCTAAATGATCTGCTTATGAGGATTTTAGTCTCCTCTTCTTTTGGTATAAGTAATATCTCATTCTCAAGTACTGATGAGTGAACTTGTTTGATATATATTCTACAATTGTTTTAGGATACTGAAGCCATTGAAGGTCTTGTTGTTGACATGCATTTGATTAAGGAAGATAAGAAAGTCCTTTCCAGCAACATTGCAAAACGACAACGTTTGAACTTCTTTACTTGGCCCCAATCAAAAAGTGCATCCGACAGCTGGAATGAGATACTCTTGAAAGCTGAAGCATTTAGACGGATGCATAAGTTGAAAATCCTTCATATTAATTATTCAGAAATGAGGGGTCGCTATGCAGAATTTCCCAAGAAGATACAATGGTTTCGTTGGGATGGATGTCCTCTACAATATATTCCAAGTGATTTTCCTTTGGAGAGGTCTGTTGCCGTTGAGATACGCCATAGTGACCTGAAAGTTGGTTGGGAGGGAAATAAGGTAATTTATTTGCCTTCCTTACATTTTTATAAACTAGATTTTCCTAGTAGAACTTCTTTATAGAAATCTAATAAGCACTCTCAAGAAACGCCATTTTTCAGATAAAAATCATTTTCAAAATATGAGATTTTAACTAGCAAGTGCCATGACTTGTTTTCTGGATTCCTTTTTGGTGGAAGCCTAGGAGCCTATCTTGATACTATTGTTTAAGAATCTTTGCACGGAAATATTTAAAGTTAGGAGTAATAACCTTTGCCTCCAATGCAGATAAGTTTTTACAAAAAAAACAAACCAAGGTTCGCGTCCATTTTTCTTTAAGAGATTAGAATGTATTAACTGTATGTTGAAAATAAGTTAATCAGCTCTTAGTTTATTTTTCTGTGACAGTTTCTTCTATTGGTGAAAATCCTTGACCTCAGTCATGCGCATGGCCTTAGCAAAACCCCTAATTTCTCGGGATTCCCAAGTTTGGAGAGATTGATTATGAAGAATTGTTCAAGTTTGGCCGAGGTTGATGAATCCATTGGGGAACTTGAGAACAGCCTTATTTTCTTGGATCTTGAAGATTGCAGGAATCTACGAGCGCTTCCGAGGAACACTGCCATGCTACATGCTCTAGAAACACTGATCATTTCTGGTTGTTCAAATCTTGAAGAGTTGCCAGAAAATATGGAGAATATGAAATCGTTGAAAACATTTAAACTTGATAGACTCATGATCAATCAAGAAGTGACCTCTAGTTATGCCACAAGAGTGTTAGATGCACCCTGGCATGCTTTTACACAGCGTTACTGGGTATCGCGACCAAGAAAAATTCTGGCATTATCTTGGGAATCTTTACCGCGCTCTTTAGTGAACCTAAGTCTTGGAAGCTGCAATTTGACTAATAATGCCTTCCCTAGGGACTTTGGTAACCTGCCCTCATTGCAGGACATAAACCTAAGTGGCAATCCGATTCGTTTCCTACCTGACTGCATCAGAGGTCTTTCCAGGCTCCGTGTAATTAGTTTCAAACACTGCATAATGCTCCAATCACTTATAGGGTTGCCTGATATCGATTTCGTGGATGCTTATGGTTGCATAGAGCTAAAAAAAGTTTCATATAAATCACACATTGGGCAAAAGGGGACCGACATAGTAGAATGTTGTAAATTAGTTGACATGGAGCCATTCTTTGAGTTGTCACCAGTGGCAAGTACTGAAACAGAGCTACTCAGTCGTTTGAGCTTGAATGAGATAGAATCCACAGCAAGCAGTACGGAGATGACTTTGTACCATAATACCACCAAAACTACTCGGAAAGGCCCTGTCCAGGTGCTCTCTCTCTCTCTCTCTCTCTCTCTCTCTCTCTCTCTCTCTCTCTCTCTCTCTCTCTCTCTCACAGGAACCACCTCAGATATATATTACTACACAATCTCAAAACAAGAAATCTAGGATTGCTGTTATATTAGCTGGTGTGCACATGCATGTGATTGATAAGACCGTTAAGTGGTTTGGTCTATTACGCATTACCAATCACATCGCGATAGTTACAGAAGACACGTAACTTACGAGTGTATGTTGATTTGCGGTTTTTGAGATCCTTATCCAATTGCCCCATTAAGAAGATGCAAATTATTGAATTTGAATTTATAGGATTCATTTGATTAATTAGTTGATTGGAACTTTAGTTGGTGGGGTTGGTACACCATCGCATATCATGAATAGCAGCCGCAACTTACCTACAAAAATACGCTCTATAAATCATCATTGTCTTTCTAGAATTTCTAATTGACTTCCACCTCTTAAGCCATTAAGTGTTAATAGTATGTCTTTCCATATTCATTAGCAGGTAGTACGTGAAGTTTGTGGGTTATTCAGCATTTTCTTCCCCGGAAGCCATGTTCCAGACTGGTTGAGTTGTTCGAGTTATGGTAACAGTCCCTCGTTATCTACCATGATGCCTTCATGTCTTTGTACCGAGACAACAAACTCGAACACAACCTATTCCATGAAAGTATGCTTTGTGTATTCAGCAAGGGCTCAAGATTGGGAGCAAATCTATGTTGTTCTCAGTAATGAAACCAAGGATCTAAAACTGATCTATGGCCCAACTTGCTTTGGATGTAAAGATGAAGTTCATGAAGACATGATCTGGATAAGCTATTGGAAGCTTGGGGAAAACATGTTGGAATCTGGAGATAAACTCAATTTTTCCTTGCTTGCTGGTGCATCGTTGGATTTAAAGGTCAAGGAAATTGGAGTCGAGTTTAGTATAGATGATCAAGTCCCACATGAAGATATGCCGCGAACTAGCAAGCGTGTGTCTGGACGATCAGGAGACACACGGATATTTGCATATGGCACACTTAGAGACACTGTGAAGTCTTTGTTGAAAGATATTGGAGTCATCTGGGAACTTCCGCCATCAGAATTCATAGTTTTCGTTTGATCAGGACTAGATATGAAAATTGGTGAAGTAATTCCACTTCCGGGTTTTTGATCGTTTGTCAATTAAGGATATGATGACATGATTGAAGCTTCTTCTCCAACTCTTTGGATTTGCTTGGTAATTGGTTCATTCTAGTTCATTACGAGGTCATGATCCTCGTTGCCCAAATTGTGAAATGTTTTGTTGTTTTTTACGCCCTTGATCCTCGGTGTTAAGGAATTGGTATAGCGAAAACGAGGGCGGATCTTCTGTCCCAAATATTGTTTCATTTACTCTTTTATCTTTCTAAACTTTTATCTTTAACTTTTAAAAGATGATTGCTAAATCTTAAATTCTAGTTAGTTTTAATTAGCAGAATATATGCGTTATTAGTTAATGCTATGTAAAAGAAAATGAGACATAATAATTTGGAATAAAAAATATGAAACAAAGCACACAAGAATACGACTGAATTTTGTCCATATAGCTAATGATGATTGAATCTCTCCTCTATCTCACAATTCAAATATTATCAATCACGCAAATGATCAAATCTCTTTGGTTCAATCATCAATGTAACGGATTGCAATTACTAACATAATTTGGATTTTCTGTTCTAAATGTTATTTCATTTTTTATTACATAATTTTTAAAAGTCACATATATTTTAAATTAATTAAAATTTAACAATTATCTTTAAACGGTTAACATGAATTATAAAAAAATGGGATGAAAAATAATACACAATTTGGGACAAAAAATTCGGACTCTTACTAACAGTACGCAATTCCCACTTTCATGCTAAGAATGGAACAAGTCTTGATTGATTTTTTGTAGCTGTTTTTCTATTTTACATGAAATTTTTACTCCTCATAATTTGTTTAGTAATTGTGTCACGCCGTGTCCAAACTATCAAAATTTATGCTGAAAATTGGGCAAATCTCAGAGAGAGAGGAGGGGAGGGGGGGGGGGGGATTTTACGTATTTTTTTTTTAAATTGCAATCAAATCATTTATTCGGTTTTTTGAAATTTCTAAACCCTAACAAAATCAATCTGCATATAAAATCGAAAAGTCAATTTTAACATTTTTTTTGTTCGGTTTGACAATTATTTTGATTTTGAGTCAAATATCAAGGTAATTTCAATTTTGGGCATTAAACATTTTAAATACATCTTATGAACAATGATCATATTAATTTCTAAATTTTTAAAACTAGAAATTGGCCTTATATTGACAAATTCGACATGTCGATAAATTCAAGTACAAAATATATTAATTACAAGTAAATAATAATACAACATCGAAATAATATTCTTTAAACTATACAAATATTTAAGAGAAATGAGAGAATATCCCTAGGTTAATACTAATAAAACATCATATATATATATATATATATATATATACATCCAAAATGTGTATTACATGACCTCAAAAAAAAATATATATATATATATATATATTATTATTACATACATGAACTCGGTTCCATTTTATTTTGGGGCCACAAAATATTTTCAAAATCGCAATCAATTCAATTTTTTGATTTTTAAACTTTTTAAAACCAAAATCAATCCGATTTATTGATTCATTTTTTTTTCATAGGGTCGGTTGGGACGGTTTTAAAAAAATTCGGCTCAGCCCTCATTTACACAAATTACCACTAATTTAAATGCTAAATAATCCATATTAGCGGTGGCCTAATCATACAGAAGCCCAAAAGACTGAGAAAACCTAAACCCAGGCCCAATAAGCTTAAAGCTTGAGCCCAGCCACAAAGAGAAAATTAGACCTCATCATATCTAAAAAGCACAAGGTCTGCAATACAATAAGAGGAAGAAACCCTAGGTAAGATTACCAGCTTGCTCTGACTTCTTGGAGACGGCACGGTGGTCTAGGGTGGAACTAGTGCAACCATGGCGGCGCCGGCGAGAACTGTCAAGGACGTCTCCCCTCACGAATTCGTCAAGGCTTATGCTGCTCACCTCAAACGTTCCGGCAAGGTAAATCCAATAAAACCGCACCAAAAACACCACTTCTTAGAACTCTGTAGCTCTGAAAGTGTATATAGCCTTTGAAATTACTTTCTTTTCTTCGTTGATTTTAGCTCTTTCCGAAAACGAAAATGTTTCTTGCGTGCCGTCGATGTTTTTTGTGTTGATTAATTAATTGGATTTGCATTGCATTTGCATTTGCATTGGATGGATGAAGATGCAGCCTCTCGTTTAGTGTGCTCAGAAGTTTATTGGCTGTGATCCTATTCAAGTACTAAAATAGTGTATCTGATTGAAATTTTAGTTATGTACTCGTACATATTTATATGTAATTTTGTTGACAATTCAATACCCGTCTCCTGTGGTCAACGATTATGCATTGTATTTGGTATACTCGGTTGAGTTTCTGCTGTCTTCTTTCATAACGATTTGTCGGAGAATATTAATCTAGCGTTAGGAGAGTATTGTTGTTACTCTGGCATAAATAATTAATAAAGTTCATTATGAAGATAGATTACTTAAAGAGGTCATCTTTGTGACATTTGTTTTTGGTATGATCCAGTTCTCTGAAAATTGATTTGCTTGAAGTTCATGGTGAAGTGAAAATTTGCTGACCATCTTTTTATTAACCATTTAGCACTCTGTAATCACATAGTTACAAGCAGTAATTTTCTTTCGGATGCACCAAATACCAATTGAGTTTTCTTATTTCTCACTCCCCCTGCCCTCCATCTTTTATCATGCGACCCCTTATACTTTTCAAGAACATGGCGTCTGCATTAATCGATCTCAGTTTTGTGGCTCTTGAAAGTCTATAATCTTTCTACATTGTTTAATTTATGAATTAAGTATTTGAGATTACCGATGCCTGTTACAAACAACCCTCGTACAACTTTCTGAAGCACTAGTGGACATGCCATTTGGACAAATGCTTATGTTTCTCGTTTCGCAGATAGTTATGAGCTTAACAGAATGTAGGAGTGAAATGTAGATGTTCAATTTGAGCACGCTTTCAAGCTAGTAGTAGGTGTTTTGTTGGTTACTTGTATTATTTCTCATTGCCTTCCATAAGGTTCTTAAGTTGTATATAGTTTCTTCATGTAATTCTCTTGCATTGTCTTCATAACTTCATTTGGTTTATTATATAACCTGAATGTAGATATGTTGTTTAAAGACACCTTTGTCGCTTTGTTTTACATGTGTACTAATTAGTGCCTTGATGAAGTGTCAAGTCTGTAGTACTATCTCCATCCCAAAATGAGTGTCCTTTTATGCTCAGGGTGTTTGTTATTTCTTTAGCCTTCGTCTTTATTGATTTACCAAAAAGGGTTGCCTTGTTATCATTTTTTGTAGATGGAGCTTCCTGAGTGGACTGATATTGTGAAGACTGGCACCTTCAAGGAACTTGCCCCCTATGATCCGGATTGGTATTATATCAGAGCTGGTACGTGTTCTCGCCCCCTATCCCTTTGTGTGTATGCTCTTGTTTGCATTTATGCTTGTACCATTTTGAATCGGTTGATTGATTGCTAATAATATGTATAATTTTCTTGCAAACCAGTTATCTTATTCTCTACCGCTCATGTATATTGCAGCTTCCATGGCGAGGAAGATATACTTGAGGGGAGGTATTGGTGTTGGTGCCTTTCAGAGGATCTATGGTGGACGCAAGAGAAATGGAAGCCGTCCACCCCATTTCTGCAAAAGCAGTGGTGGTGTTGCTCGTAACATCCTTCAACAGTTGCAAACCATGAACATTATTGATATGGACCCAAAGGGGTGAGCTAGTTATTTATTTTATGCATTTATCCATGATCTATGGTACAAGTTATTGCTCTGCTGCCAAACCATTTGAGCTGTGCTTTAAGATTGTTATGGCAATCATTCACATTTTATTTGATACCTTTTATGTATGTATCAGAGGGAGGAGGATCACATCAAGTGGCCAAAGAGACCTTGACCAAGTTGCTGGACGGATTGCAGCTGTTGCTCCCTGAACAATGAGTTTATGAGCATCACTCTCATCCAACAATGATTTTGGTGATATGTAGCTTTTAAGTTCAGCTTCTAAGAGATGTTGCAGACAGTTCATGTAAAACAAATTTTGGATATTTCTCATTAGCATTTGCTCAAATGACATTTTATACTTCTTGGTTTTGGCCTGGGAAGTTCAGTTAATGGATTCATGATATTATTGGTTGAAGAGATTTGTCTTTCTTATTCCAAGATGACAGTTCAAAAGTTCGTTGATGGATGTTTATGATTGTGAATGTTCAATTTCTCTCCCATCATATCTTTTCTAATCAGAACTATGCTAAGCCCATAAGATTTCAATGCAGATGAGCACTTTCTCCTGAAAGTGGGCATACATGTTAATGCCTGAAATATGAAGTTTTGCAATGGACATTCTACCAAGAAGAAGAGGAAGAACATATATTTGGTCCCGGATCCCTTCATTCAGCACTAAACGAAATAATGAGTGGAAAGTTATTTGTGTCCAGCAGTAGTCTCCTGCAGTTTAGAAGAAGTGCAATTTTATCTGTTTTGACCTGAAAAAATGTTCCGGCTCAATGCTTGACAAGTGACTAGCATGGCTAGATGTTACATTCATGTTCGCTGGTTGGTTCCTTCCTTCGCAGCAAGTGTAGCACGGTTGGATCTTATGATGCATCTCCATCCCACCTCAATATACTCCATTAGCATCACATTGTTCTTTCGAGCACATGAGCTCCATCACGACCCATGACAAGCCATTAGCGCCGCAATGTTCTTTCGAGCATCCAGCACGACCGACAAGCCGAAACTGGTGATGATCCACAGCAAATGTTGGTATATCCTTGTAAATGTGTTCAATGACAAATGAAGTTCTACTCGAATAACAGGAAGCGAAGGTTGTAACAAATAATTGTGTCAGGAGGAGCACATCTACGTCTGACGTACATGAAAGAACCAAGCTGAATTCAACAAAAATTAACATAAAAATTGCAAATTTATACTGGGCCATATTATACCAACTGTGGGCTGGGCCGAAAAACGTTGAAAACCATTTGTAAAAAAACAAAATGCCAAACTGCTGACTGTAACTTCAGCTAGATGGACCTTCTTCCACCTTCAAAAACCCTATAAACCTCCCACAGAAACCCTAGCGTCCTTCCATCCATCCTCCCCACACACATCATTTTTCACTACACTGAACAGCACAAACCACAACAAGCACCCACCCAGCTAACCATGTCCGAACTGGAGCTCACCCGCTCCGATAAGAAGAAAAAGAAGCCCAAATCCAAATACGAGACCACCGCCGTCTTGGAGGCGGAAACCGACGCCGTCGACTACCTGATCAAGCCACAGAGCTTCACGCCGTCCATAGACACATCCCAATGGCCAATCCTCCTCAAGAATTACGACCGCCTCAACGTACGAACCGGACACTACACCCCTCTCCCCTCCGGTTACTCCCCTCTCAAGCGCCCACTCGCCGAATACATCAGGTACGGCGTTCTCAATCTTGATAAACCCGCCAACCCTTCCTCCCACGAGGTCGTCGCGTGGATCAAACGCATCATACGTGTCGAAAAAACCGGTCACAGTGGCACCCTCGACCCCAAAGTCACCGGGAATTTAATTGTATGCATTGATAGAGCTACACGTTTGGTTAAATCCCAGCAGGGTGCTGGAAAAGAGTATGTCTGTGTTGCTAGGTTGCATTCTGCTGTGCCCGATGTTGCCAAAGTGGCTCGGGCACTCGAGACTCTGACCGGGGCCGTGTTTCAGCGGCCTCCCCTTATTTCGGCGGTGAAGAGGCAGCTTAGGATTAGGACTATTTACGAGAGTAAGATGTTGGAGTATGATGTTGATAAGCATTTGATTGTGTTTTGGATTTCGTGCGAGGCGGGTACTTATGTTAGGACTTTGTGTGTTCATTTGGGGTTGATTCTTGGTGTGGGTGGGCATATGCAGGAGTTGAGGAGGGTTAGGTCTGGGATTATGGGCGAGAAAGATAATATGGTTACGATGCACGATGTTATGGATGCTCAGTGGGTGTACGATAATAACAGGGATGAGAGTTATTTGAGGCGGGTGATTATGCCTCTTGAGGTATTATTGACTAGTTATAAGAGATTGGTTGTGAAGGACTCCGCGGTTAATGCAATTTGTTATGGTGCGAAGTTGATGATTCCGGGGTTGTTGAGGTTTGAGAATGATATCGAGGTTGGGGAGGAGGTTGTGTTGATGACTACTAAGGGTGAGGCCATTGCTTTGGGTATAGCTGAGATGACTACTGCTGTAATGGCTACTTGTGATCATGGGACTGTGGCGAAGATTAAGAGGGTGGTCATGGATAGAGATACTTATCCGAGGAAATGGGGGTTGGGACCTAGGGCTTCAATGAAGAAGAAGTTGATTTTAGAGGGGAAACTGAGCAAGCATGGGAAGCCGAATGAGAATACGCCAGCTGAGTGGGGTAGGAATGTTGTTCTTCCCACTGGAGGGGATTCAGTTGTTGCAAGTCTTGCAGCTGCTACTGAACCGGCTGTGGTGAATGAAGAGGGTGATAAAGTGGAGGGTGGGAGTGAGAAGAAAAAGAAGAAGAAGCGCAAAGTGGAGGAAACAGATGTAGTCACAGTAACAGAGGTTTCAAAAAGAATTAAGGTTGAAGAAGTTGAGGAAGATGCAGGGGTTGAGAAGGAGAAGAAAAAAAAGAAGAAGAAGAAGAAGAAAGAAGGGGATGAAGGTGCATTGGCCGAGGCCAAGACATCAGATGATGAGAAGTCTGAGAAGAAAAAGAAGAAGAAGAAAAACAAGGATGCAGACAATGGTGATGCCCCTATTCTGCCTTCAACTACTGCTGGTAGTGATGATGAAGCAACTAAAAGTGGTGAGAAGAAAAAGAAGAAAAAAGACACAAAAGAGTAGATGAAGTTTTCAAGTTCTCGTTTTATTTTTCCGTTTTTGCTGTTATGTTCATCCTCATTATCCAATGTTTATCATTTCCAAAGCTGAGTGCGTGTTCAGACATTTTACCATTGTCTGAAGCATGTCCAGCAGCAGCAGGTTTTTATCTGTTGTGTTCTACATTGTATTAGAATATGGAGAGAGCTAAAGTCATCGAAAAGTTTTGGCAGTCTTGAACTTATGATGCTTTATATTGTTTAGTTATAAACAGAGGGGTGATGATGCTTTTGAATTTCATTCTATTAAGTTCGCGGTCATCATCTAGTTTATCATTTCCAGAGCTGTGTGCGTGTCAATCCATTATTTTATTGGTTGGCACACGTCCAGCAGCAGCAGATTTCAGTCTGTTGTGTTCTAGACTATCTTAGAATATGGAGATATCTACATGATCGAAAGTTTTTTTATTGGTTTTGGTATAACTGTACACAGTTGAGGAAGCTTTTCAGTTATATTCTGTAAAGTTCATGGTCACAGTCCAATGTTTATGGAATCCAAAACTTAGTGCGTGTTCAGGCATTTTACCATTGTTTGGCACACGCACGGCAATAGATTTCTATCTATCAGTGTTCTTCATATTCATAGTCTTGGAGTGTGGAGATATCTGAAGTTACTGGAAGTTTTGGTATTCTTGAATTTGTGATGCCCATATGATTTAGCTTTGGATGATATCAGAAGCTTAGGTGGGCATTCTAAGTTGGTACGTTATCCACCTTCCATTCATAATTGTGTAATTCTGTAGTTTTCAAGGTTGTTGGAGCCTGGAAGATGGTAGCATGATACACGTGTTTCATCTAAAATAATGTCATGTATCGCAATACTTAAGTGAGCAAGTACTCTGAAGAGTATGAGGATGCATTGAGAGATGGCATGAACTGGGTTTGTTGGCGTAGCACAATGTATCTGGTTTGGGAGTGAAGTTGGGGTACTTCAACTGGCAGAACTACAAGTAGTGCTTCATCTTGCAATGTGATTTCACTGTAGCAGGTGAACCGAGATCCAAAGGGTTGTGGTGTTCACAACATTTTTCCTCAGTCGCAAGTGCTCATTCCGTTGTTCTAGAGTTCAGGTAGACTACTGGTTGTATTGAATTTTTAATGCTTTTAGGATTGATTGAAATGTCCGACTTTGCATCTTGGAGGAGTGACTTTGCAAGTCATGTGGAATCTTACACTGACCATGTTAGTTCCCAATAACAATCATGTCAGTTCCAATCCAATAGCATCTTTTTACTATGATTGATATCACTTGTCAAAAATCACACCCATTCTTTAAAAAAAAAAAATTTGTTAAACTCCAATATTAGGAGCTCATCGTGCCTTGGGAAATGATTTTTTTATGCTTTTAGGATTGATTGAAATGTCCAAACTTTGCATCCTGGAGGAGTGACTTTGCATTAGTCATGTAGAATCATACACTGACCATGTTAGTTCCCAATAACAATCATGTCGTTCCAATCCAATAGCATCCTTTTACTATGATTGATATCACTTTTCAAAAATCGTACTCATTCTTTAAAAAAAAAATTGTTGAACTTCAATATTAGAAGCTCTCACCCCCGTGCCCTTAAAAATAGTTGAGGAGGCAAATCGCGAAATGTGCCTTAGCTGACTAGGCACTTGGGCTTACCTACCGATCACACCTACGAGGACGCAAATATAAAGGTTTTTTCAACATTTGATCCGCCACCCGCAGGTCTTCAGCATGACAGACACTCAAGTCTTTGCCGACTGAGCAATGTCCCGGGGGCACCGTACCCATTCTTTAAAGTGATACATATTGAATGTAGTTAAGGTATTTGTGTTATGTGATATATTCATTCAATCTTCTTCATCTCCAGACCATTCTTAAGGTGATGCGATAGAAAAAGAGTTTACAAGTGGGCGAAAAAGTAACCCAGAGGAAAACAGCAACGCACCAAAGCACTACAACCACCTATCTTGAGGAACATGCGAGCTGAGCAATCAATGGCTGCTCTCTTCATCCGCTGAGTAGATTGCATAGCAACCCAATATGGGTGGTGCAACCGGCTAACGATTACGTTCATATCACACATCACCAGAGCAATATCTTCGATGAGATCTGCTAGATAAATGGCTCAGAGACAAATAAGGGGAACCGGATTTATGTAGCTGGCCCAGCATTGTTAGGTTATGTATAATCCAACGATGAAAACCTCTATCTATTACTCATATACCGATGCCCTAGGGGAATAGGGGAGTCTAGCCTCTGCCCTAGATGCTTGATTTTTCCGGAGGATACTGACCACCTGCTGAGGAAATGTCCCAAGGTGACTAATGTGTGGGCTGGTATTCTTGGCCCAAGCTACAATCTCAACAGCCACCTTAAGCTGGTCGATTGGCTTGATTTAAACCTCTTCGCCAGCCAAAATACCAAGGTGGGAGAGCTGAAATGGCTCTATATCTTCAGCTCAGTCTTGTGGATTAACTGGTTAGATAGAAACAAACATGCAATTGAAGGCTCTCCATGCGAAGCGTCTGCTACCATTGCAAGGAGCTGGTGGATGGCTAGGGAAGTACAATCTGCCTTTGATAATTACTCCCCTTCCCCAAGCATACCCCACCCAAAAGCTCACACTAACTGGTCTCCCATGTTGTAGGTTTGGTAAAGCTCAACACGGATGGGAGCTGTAATCACAAGACTCACCAATGTGGCTTTGGAGGGCTGTTGAGAGGAACAAATGGAACGTGGATGCTGGGATTTTATGGAAGACTTAAAACTTGCACTCCTCTGGAAGCCGAGCTGCACGCAATTCTTGTTGGCCTTGAAATTATGCTATCAAAAGGGTACAACAACATTTTTGTGGAGACCCAACTCCCTTGAAGTCAAAAACCTGACCCTGCACATGGAAGATAATTCTCACCCTTTCAACGCTCTCCTTATGGACATAAAAAAGCTTCTTGACTCTACGGGATGCACAATCCAACATATGCAGAGAGAGAGGGGAACAAGTGTGCAGACCACCTCGCCAAGCTAGGCGCCAAGCAAAATGAAGCTCTGGTCCAAGTCGTCAACCCAAGTGCTGAGCTGCTAATGCTCCTGGAAGCTAACATCAATGGATATCAAGCTCCCGTAGCTTAGTTTTTTGTTCTTTGTCTTTCCTCCGTACCAAAAAAATATATATATACCGATACACAAAGCTTATTTTATTTCACTTAATACACTTACAATTACAACTCATAAACTATCAAAGTATCAATCAACCGTTGATAACTCAATTGTATCTATTACGATCTTTACAAAAGAAAAAGACAAATCACAAGAAAAGTTAATATGCTTCCCGAATTACTTCAAATCTAAGTTGATGGAAGTTTTACAAAATTACAGAAATAGAAGAAGTTCTTGAATGTTTCAATGAAATGAACATTAAGGTCTTCAAATAGGAAATATTCTACATATTTTAAATTGTAGATATGCAACTGTGAAATATAGGCTTTGAAGCTTGAATTTGCAGGTTTCAAAATTTGTGTTTTTGATCTCCAAGAAGGCTAGTATTTGTAGGACTAGAATACTAGTTGTTGAACTCAAAGACACTGTTCCCCCTCTTTGACTGAATTTTTTAACTCTGCATTATCCTTTAACTGGTCATATGTGTAAGATTATCCCTTTCAATGTTACTCAATTAAGTGTTGCCACTTATTCTTCTGTCAGATTCATGTGGCAAGATTCATCTAACTTTTGATGAAATAGTCATAATTACACTTTAGACACACTCTGAACTGTTTATACTTAGCTATTGGTGAACTGGCTTGGCTGTTAAGCGAGGAGTTGGCTTGTTGATTGTAAGGCTTAAATTAGGCTTATGTAGAGTATTGCTTCACCTATCTAAGTGAGAATTAACATTATCTTGTTAGATCAAACCTTGTTGTTGCAAGGAGACTTAGTTGTTGCCTTCTTAAGTTAGTTGTTGGAGCCAATAACAAGGTTTCATGACTTGCTTAGATAATTATGTTGAGTATAAACCTTGTTGTGTTGAAATCCTTGCTGAACAAGAACTTGATGAGTTATAATTGATGTATATCTTGCTAAGTTATACCGTTCTAACTAAGTTTGACTAATTAATTATGTGCAATGGGGTAAGGATAAATTCTGCTGAGAGAACTAAGGGCGTGTTCACGAAGCTAGTTTTTGGAACTATGTTCCAAAAACCACAAAAAACCTTGTTCACATACTAAAACAAAAACCA
>JAOWAN010095049.1:0-13971 GCA_028566635.1 Lobelia cardinalis
CTTCATTGTATTCATTCAAAATTCAGTTTTTGAGTTTATGATTAATTGAAAGCTTTTGCTTTGTTCCGAAAATTCTCTCTGTAAGACTTTTCTTTATTTCCGAATTCTTTGTTCTTAAGTTTTGTTCTTGAACAATTAATTCTCCTGTTGAGTTCTTAGGTTAATTGCGACCTAGGGGTTTAATAGCCTTCATCAACTTATCTTCTCAGTTTTTCAAGCAATCGCGCTTGTTGGGTTGATTAGCCATCCACCTATTCTTACCAATTAACGTTTCTAGGGTTTCCGCACTTGAAAGGGGTTTTGATCTACCTTTGATCAAGGTTCCTCTCATTAACATCTCATATGGCTTACGTATTTGGAAATTTGTTGTTTACTCCAACTCTAACAACTTCAATTCAGCTCACGTGTGTTACCTGGATCCTTCAATTTTGCTAAAGTACCCATGTCCGACAAGTTACAGGGTGTGGGTGTGGATAAGCGTGTGGCTGTTTTACAAAACATTTGATGTAAAATTTTACAGTTTAGGAGAATCCGACACTCGGATCCTCGTAGCTGAGTCCAGGTAACATAGTTGCCCACCACTGTCGCTACCACCACCTTTCTCAGCATCAAAATCAACATAACAGTCTCATATTATTAATACGAGAATACAGCTATCAATCATTGGTCTCAGACAGCCTCGATATATCATATTTCTGCTTATCCAAATGATGGTCTTCATCTCAAGTTACTTCCCCATTTTGTCCAAACTTCACTCTGCGAACTTCAAGGCTGAGGGTTGTTATCTACTTAACTGGGCAGTTCACCACATGATAAAGCCATGGTGCATTAAGATCATTGAAACATGTTTTTCATCTTAAAAGTCTTTTGTTTCAAGATGCAAAGACCATAAGAAGCACAGATATACAAGTCAGTTGACTACAATAATAAGTGGAGGTTGCAATGTTTTACAGTACATTGTCCAATAAATTTTCCATTATTTCACATTGTGATCTTTTACACCTAATCGATCACTTTTAACATTTTTTTACCATAAAATCATATTCAGACAAAACCTTAGATGGCGCTATTATTTTATTGAAATATCACTACTTTTTCAGACAATTTCTATATCAACCCATTTAAAAATCATTACACAATCCAATTTTGCCAAAGCATCGTAACCAATCCCCCCTAAGAATCAGCTCATTTTACAAAAAGTAGAATGAGCTAGGTTTCCAAGTTTTGTTCCCTTACCATTTTGCTAATAAAATACAGAAAAGCATTTAACACAAAAACGAATTGCAAATAAATTACTGATGCAATGAAAGTCAAATATAAAGCATTTCCGTATCAGATAAAAATACATCAGAACAATAAAACAACAACCTTAATATGTTTACACCTAACCTCACCCATAGGTCAATAATACTTACGATTTCTCATCACCAAACTTCCACCATTCAGGTTCATACCACGGCCTTCCCCTGAAAAACCACACCCAAGTAAACAAAAGATCCAATTGTGAGCTTACAATGAGTAAACTTTATGGTGCATTAATTTTATTTTAGTTTAGTTTTGATAAAAGAAGAATATCATTGATATAGAAAGAAGGTACAAAGAAGGCGGACAAGTAATTCACCCAAAAAAACAACAAATACCAACAAATTATTCTATAGCCGCTTTCCAAGCTCCGGCCAATTCACTTTTGGAAAGCTCCAAAACTCCTCGAACAGAGCGAAGATTGCGCAGTGATCTTCTCCCACAACAATAAAAGTGATAACTCTCGATTTCTGAAAATTCAAGAGTTTTTCTCAATCCAAATATTCCACAACAGACTGAAAACAGCACGACCCCACAGCTCAGAAGCATTCGTCGAGCGATCAAAACCCATATGACTAATCACGCAGAATTCTCCTCCACACCGCGAGGCATAATACAGATATCCCTGTGTCCCAAACAACCTGCACCAAAGACTCGGAGCCATGAGGCATAATACAGATCTCCCCTGTCCCAAACAACCTGCACCAAAGACTCTGAGCCATAGAGGAATGCTGAACAAATGCTCATGAGACGCACTAGCCTCCATACACATAACGCCCACATCCGGAGAAATATACCTCTTCGAAGTCTCCTCTACCACAAATCATTAGTATTTAAACCACCAAAGACCACCGACCAAGCAAAGACTTTGTATTTGAACAAAATCTTGGACTTTCAAAAGAAATGGTAGAGGAAAGTCTAACTTTGTATGTAGACGAAGAACTTTAGTGAAAGACTTCACATAAAAGGGCTCAGTATGTTCAAGAACACAAACTCGACGATCAGATTGAAGATCCGAAGGACGAGACAAAAAGAAGTCAACTGTAACAGTAATTCTGCATCAGACAAGGATTCTCTATCAATAAGATTCCTCATAAAATGAAAGTCTCGAGTCATCTGACCCTCCTCCCTAACAAGAAAAGTAGTAGTAGGCGTGTTATGAAGACTGAAAAGTCGAAATAATCGAGGAAAAGAAAACCCGAGAGAAATATTTCCTATTCAGTGATCCTCCCAAAATTACGCTCGATTCCCTACCCCAAACTCATAACGAACATGAGGATAAAGAGATGAAAACAACTAGAAATGAGCTTTCACGGGCTGACATACGTAATAGAAAGACTCGCAAAAGCATCCCACCCATTATGGTTAACACCAAACTTGCTCCAAATAACTCTAAGCCATAAAGAATCATGCTCCAGCCGAAAACGTCATAACTACTTACCACTCAAAGAAAATTTTTTGATAACCAAGTTCCCTAGCCATAATCCCCCCTCTTCCTTAGGCCTACTCATCTTTTTCCAAGCCACCAAATGAGCCTTATTTTCCACCCCGAACCCACACCACAAAAATCGACGCATTACCTCTTCTAAACGCTCAGCCACTCCCATGGAAGCCATTTATGATTCCAGCCGAGAAGACTAATCAAATAACTTAAACTAAGAAAGATAACTAATGGGAATACTAGACAAACATGACTCAATGAGAGTAAGTCTCCCCCCTAAAGAAAAAAAAAACACTCTTCCATCCGGCTAGCCTCCTTGAGACCTTGTCGCTAATTGGATCCCAAAACTTTGTCGCCATAACATTCCCCATAAAGGAAGTACAAGATAGAAAAAAGGACAATTCATAACAGAACATCCCAAAAATTAGTGTATGAATATACTGTGCATTAATATTTGACAGGATAAAGAATTTTAATTAAATAATAAATGCAAAGAAAAAAGAATAATTACTTCACCATACTAGAGATGGCCTAGAAGCGTTTCAGGGGCTGGAGGCAAAAGACAGCATGCTTGAGACCAACACCTTCGGTCGCGTTTACGGTCACAAATTTACTCGGCCGGTTGCAAACCCAATAAAGGAGGAAAAGTGATGGGGAACAAAAAGGATAGAGAAGCATAGGAAGAAAGTTTTGGTACAAACTAGGCACATTAGTGAATTTCTGAAGTTATATCATCTTTTTCTATCCCAAATAATGAGTAATTGTGACATCTTTGTTTTATTTATTTTTTTATTTTATTTTCTAAAAGAGGATTGCTAGTGGTTCTCCACCTACCTCAACGTAACTCGAACCTGTGACCTATTAGAATCAGGTGAAGCGTCTTAGAATGCACCTCGTTTAGGTCAACTTGGATTATATTTTGACAACGTTTAGGTCAACTTGGATTAAATTGACGGAAGATTTTACACATGTAAATCATGAGAATGCATTCCATAGTACTCCGACAGCTCTGGTCAAAGAATCCATTATTCCATTTTGGGACATTTCATTCAAAGAGTTCACTTTCAAAAATTAAGCTACAAAATTTAGTTTCCAGATTTATTAATTCGTACTCGAAATATGATAGTTTGATCGCATATTGTTAAGTATAATAATGTGCTTGGTTGGAGGGTAAATTGGAAGGGTGAAAAATGAGGAGGAAAAATTGGAGGGGTGTATTTCTTTTCACTTGCTTGATAGGAGTGAAAATGAGAGGGATGGAAAAATGGAGGGGAATGAAAACACCTACTCTTTGATAAAAAAAAATTTCCCCCAAAAAATAGAGTGAAAATGGAAGGGAAATTGAAAGCAAATTACACAATTTTAAAAGCATTTTTTTTACTTTTCATCTCATACCAAACAAGTGGGAATAAAAAAAACTCCTCATTTTTCTCTTGTTCAACCAAACAACAGGAGGAAAAAGCATTTTCTACCCCCGAGGGGTGAAAGCTAAACACTCCTATTTTCCACCCCTCCATCCAAACGAACCATAAGTGTAAAAGATATAAAGTGCTAAACATATACAATTAAAAAGGTTTGACTTTCATGCATGGAGTCTTAGCCCGGAATGGAGGGAGTATTTGTCTTATTTACATGGTTTTTGATTTTTGAATGTTATAAAGCATGCAGAATTTTGGTTTAATATATCAACATATTGACGTTTCATTCTAACTGGACTTGCACATATTAAACATAGATTAGTGTATAGAACATTTTACTGCACACAACAGGATGACCCCCCAAATTTAAGTTTTGTCTCTTAGTGCTTTGTACCACAGAAATACTAATATACTACTATCTTCAAGACTAATCACTATAACAAAGTTTCAGCTAGTAAAACATGTATGCTTAAACGCCAGCTAGGGACTCTTTAGAAAAAAACATCCTATAAGTGGAATGAAGGATACAATTAAGATAAATCACACTTTAAAAAGAAAAGTTAACTCCAAGCTGTAGTGCGAAGATATAGAATATTTACTCTTCAGCAACCACTACTCCAGATTTCATGCATCCAATATAAGCACTGTCTTGACCACGCCGGCTTCCAAGAAGTTCGATTAACCCATCTGACAGACATAACAGACAACAGATACGAATGTCCAATTTTAGAAATTCAATCATTGAATAAATGCAAGACGCAGACTCCAAAAAGACATGAAAGATATTTTTTTTAGATAAAAGAAGAATTTCATTGAATAGAGCAAGAGGATACAAAGAAGGGGGACAAGAAGTCCACCCAAAAAAAAAACACAGATTACTGAGTAGCAGCTCTCCAATCTGAGAATTTACCCAGATCAAGGTCGATGCCGTCATCAACTTTTACATAAAAATCTGCATCCCAGTTTTGTACTGCTGTACTAAAGAAGAATTTTGCTTTCTTAGGCAATTCTTCATCAGCCTCCTCATGACCATCCTGCGAAAATAGAAGCATAAGTTAAGATATTTAGGGCTCTATCACTAACATGGTTACATTTAAGATTGGTGGTTTTACTATCTTAATCATCGTTCCACCAATTTCTTTTATTATTTTTTGTTTTATCTTTTATTAGTTTTTGTTTTGTCTTTTATTAATTTTTGTATTCTATAAAATAGTCTTTTCTTTTTTTCATTTAAAGACAAAATAATTTTTTTTTCATTTCAAGATAAATAAAATAGTCATATTTTTTCCCATCCCACTTGTATATCCAACTCAGCGTCCACGGCATAGTCAAAGGTCCAAATATGCCAGTTACTGTCCACATAAGACATGTTGAGTTAAAAATCTGCCCAGGGTTAGGTATAATGGCAATATTGGAAATATAGATTAGTGATTCAATCGGGAAAAAATTGGTTAAGGACCAACTTGAAAAAAGTTGTAAAGATTAGTGACCAAATGAAACTTTCAGCCATATTTATTCGATGCTAGTATCAGCTCTAGTTTCAAACTGTAATATAAAGAATTCACATAACTATGGACATGCAATATTATGTTATAAAGAACATGTAAATGACAAATTAATGCTAAATACATGAAAATTAAATTGGTTAACATACAAGAATTAAGAAATCCTTTGTACTGCGGTTTTCTTCATCAATGTTGCGATCCAAGCTATCACCGCGATTAGCACTGAAAATTGGAAGGTTACATAGAGATAAACAAAGCACAAAAATTTACAAACATCTGCTGAACTCAACAGTTACTGGCAGTTCCAGAGGTAACTAAAATACTGCATATCTCAGAGAGAGTAACAAAAGAACAGTTTTAAGTGCATGGGAAAACCTCCGACCAATTACAAAGCGTATGATTATTCCTCTTTCTTCAAGTTTTTTCAGAGAATCACCTGCAAAATACCATGGACAAGCATGCTTAGTTTTCAATCTAAGACAATTGGCAATAGAGAAATCTATAATATAAATTAGAGCGGAATATTCTATTCATCAAGTAAACACTAGAAACAGTATAAGATCGGACGGTCAAAATGGAAAGACACATTCTTCACACCTCCTCTCTCACCCACACTCAATATACAAGCCCACACACATTCTCTCTCACCCACACACTCTTCACACATTCTCTCCCACCACCCACCACCCACAACACACAAATATATCGTACTATTTAACTTTTTCACTAAAGTTAATAATTTTAATATATCATTTTTATGAATTAGTATTATTTTTCTATATAAATATAGTACTATTTAATTAAGTTATTATATTTTTTTCATTATTTTTGTACTACGTACTCTAGGATAAAATATTTAATTTTTTTATAAATGATATATTATTTAAAAGTATTTAATTATATATTTTTCCTGACTCGGGCAATTTCCAGTACTATACATCTTCCATCTGCAATCTTATCATCGAATATATGAATGAAATTACTCTAGATGGAACTACGAAGATGAATTTATGTAGGATATTCGAAAATGTATTTGACGCCAAAAGATTTAATACTGCTATGATTTTCGGTTTCCGCATCGCTTCATATATTGGACACAAAATTAGGTTGTTTGTAGTTCGGTTGAGTTGTTGGTTCTTTTTCATCTTCTTTTCTTTACGCTTTGTTGGTTTAACATTTGTGGACTCCTTGTCCACTGTCATATCTTCTCAATATATATATACACACACACACACATACACACATATATATAGAGAAAACATGACACATATACTGGGTCTGAAATAGACACGCGTCATTACAACAAAGTGCTTAAATCACCTCTTTGGAAGCATGAAAATATTCATAGAGGCGAGGGTTCATGATGCCCAAGACTTAAGAAAGGACTAAATACTCATTCTTTCTACTACTCACTCAACATAATATAAAATACTCACACGCATCTTCCTTCCACTACTCACTTAACAAAATATAATTGGTTAAATGCAATAGTATTTTCTTCTCCTTTATGGTGTCCCAAGAAACAAATGTTTCCCAATAATATACTTGCAAACGGTAATATGAGTGTGGAGCATGTTTTCAATCATTAAACTACCTTTTGGCATCCAAGACCCTCTGAAAACATTTCTCTTTAGCCGACTACCGAAACCAGTATAAACTCCAATCACAGCAAGAAGTCTCTTGCCAGAGGAGGACCTCGTTTGCTGCAACTGGTTCTTGAGATAACCTTGACTCTTTGCCAATGTAATTTCCATCTCTGTTTCCACAATTCTCCTCTCTAAATCCCTGGAACAAGCAATCATTCTCAACTAAGAAAGTAATAATCTCAAGTTGTAATTACTGGATAGACCATATATACAACATATGCGAGAACAGGAAACACAGATGCTATCTTACTTGCATCCTAGCACCATTAGCTTGTCCTCAACCGTAAGAACCTTCGGCCTCTGCAATTAAACACATAAAAATGTTAAAGAGTAATCTTAGCATACATATCATTAGACAAAACTAATCCATCTGTTGCTGAATCCAGTTTCTGTATTTAAAAGTCAGCTTGGGCATATATCGTATTAGTATTTTTATATACATTTACTCTTCTTTCGGTAATTAGTTTGAAATCATGAAACACTACATTAGAAGTACCATAGACAATAATATAGAAGGTCCAGTCACACAAAACTCCCCTAAGCTATAGTCTAATCTCCTAAAACATGCTCATATTTTCTGTAAAATCAATTTAGAAATGAGTCCAATTAATCTAGCGGTGGTAAGTTGGACCAACGTGTACTCCTACAACTCACATGCATAATCTTTCAGGGGTAAAATCATCCATCAGCTAAGTAAGCACATCCTCACCTTTTCCTCTTTCTATTCTACTTAATTACTATTATCAGAAGGAAAAAGGACCTTCAAGTAAATAGTAAAAAGAAAAAACAAATGTACATCATAAAGGACAGACCTGAAAACTTAGAGGAGAGGAAGAAATCGGTGCCAAGGAGGATGGTGGAAGCCTGCCCGAGATTGGATACATATCTAAATCCTAACATAACTAGTTACTCTTCTCTTCTTTACTTTCCTAGCTTTTGATACTATTGCCAAAACACAAATCTTGATAAACAATAAATCTCATGTTCTTCCCAAAATGAGTGCCACAATTTGTTCTTGATCATGAACACTTTGTGATACTCATTTTGGGACGGAGGGACTAATAATTTGAGTTTTCAAACTCGACAGAATGCAATGTTAGCTAGTAGATCTAAAATAGAATTTGAGTACTCCTGTGGCTGATGGTAAAGTGAGCCGGGCTAGTGTTTGTTTCAATTATCGGATGCAGGTGATGAAATTCAAGGGGGGGCCCGGGGGGGTGGGGGCTGCTGATTTTTAATTGAAGCAACTCGAGCATGCAGATAGGTGTTGGGTGTGCTGGCAAATATGCAAGTACAATGGAGGAGATGGAAGGGTTTACTAGATTTTATGAAGATTATGGTTTTTGCATTGAAACTCAACAAGGACGGAGACGGGTGCTTGAGGAGTCGAGACATGCTACTTCATGAACATTAAACCAGAGTGGAAGGATTTTTTTACCCTCTTAAGCTCCTTGGCAGGGGCCAAAGCTTCTTTCCCCAGTTTCATTCTTCCTCCATATTGTCGCAAGTGCTAGATGTCATCAAGCTCGTAAAATAACTATTGAAGCAACAACTCTTGTTTGTGATAATACCAGAAGGGAAATATTCCGACTGTAATTCAACATTTTTACAAGAAACAGAGAGCTCTGGCTCCCAAACATTGCTCAATTTACTTTACGTTTTTTGCGCCGGAATAATAGCATTATCCCTCCCCCCCCCTTCCAACGAAGATAAAATGTATTTATATTGGGGTTTATGTATATGTGTTTAAAGTACTACTTGAAAGTGATTGGTTATTTCATATTTGTTATGTTGTCAATTTGAAAATATGAAGATATGGCAGTAATAACTTTGACGGTGGGTGGTGCTAGGGAAGTGCTCTACTGGGGGGTGGGGGGGAGGGGAAGAGAAATGAGAAATTGGTGTTAGGTTGAACGCTACAATTGGAGTATCAATATTACCTACCCTACTAATAACACACCATGTCATTTTTATCCACCATTTAGCAGCAAGAGTAAGACAAGCATTCCCCCATGATGAGGATGAACTGGATACACGGGTTAGGGAAATTTTATGTGATTCACCCTGTTTTAAATGCATTCTCGCTCAAGATACAAGCAGGTTGACCAAAAAAAAATTGAATGTCAGACTCTCTTCATAGAACAAAGGGAGTACACGTGTATATTACACCCACATTGACCAATCCGAAGTTGTCAGTCAATTTTAGTTCAAGGAAATGAAAACCTCTAAACAAAAAGAAATGTTTGGGAACATTCATTCTAATTCTGGAGTTAGAAACGGTCTATAATGAGGTCGCAAAGGTTGCGGAAACCAACGCCCTAAAATACCCCGGAGGTGAAATAATAGTTCTGTGTATTAACTCTTCTTATACAAAAGAGCGGAGAAGCGTGAAAAAAACAAAGAGAGAGAGAGAGAGATGGGAGATCGCTAATAACCTCTAGCAAAGTCTTCACACTAAAGTAGGAGAGCATCCAAAACCGATACCTGCACGACATAACAAAAAAAAAAGTATACCGGACCTATAGTCCTGCGAAAAAACCACCTAAAAAGAGGGAAGCAAGCCGTCATAGTGGCAGACATGGAAACAATAGTAGTAAATGACTTCCATGTACCATAGGCCATAGGTCATACTGTAGTTAGGCCTGAAGAGGAGGTTGCTATTCGTACTGTTCACTAGATTCTCTATGCAAATTTTTGCCTAATCCCTTGCTAAAGTCAGAATCATGGAATCCCAATGTGCTACAAGGACCAAAAACCTATTCCAAAGGGTGGAGGTTCTGATATATGCAAAGTAAAGGACGAAGGAATGATCATAGATGCGTAGACCGAAGATCAAGACTAGCACGATTGAATGAAGAAAGAGTTAGAAAAGGCGTGGATCTTTTGAAGAATCAGATAGGAGACTGTTCCCACTAGGGATTGCTTCCCTGTTACCATTTCTAAGACTTCCTCAATTGCAAATCGCACTATAAGGAGATAGTGGCACAAAGAGGAACTTCTTAAGATTGGGATTTGACCAAGTGAACTGCGAGTCATTCATCTGAATTATCGGGTAAGTTCGACTAATCAACTCTAACTACAAAAAGTTATCAAAATAGAACATTTTTGATCCAAGTCAAAGAAAGATCTTTCTTTTGAGGATCCCGAGATAAACAGAAAATTGTTTTTTTGCGAAAATGGTCAACTCTTCATGTTGGCCAAAACAAGGTTCTCATCTTTGTCGGCTTATCACTTCTTCGCGAGTCAATCACGAAATTAGAAAATAGAACAAATCAACCGATTAAAGGATCTATATTTTATAGACGAAGATTAATGGATCTCTTTAGATATTGTAGTTAGACTATGATTCCATACCCTAAGACTTCTCAAACTCCTTTCCAATCCAGTTTTCGAGTTATCAACAACAAACCCCTATGCCATCGATATAGTACAAATTTCTAAACAATCTTTTCTAAAGCATAAATGAGTGTTTGAAAGAAGAAAAGACTTTCACAAAAGATAAGATAAAAACGTCCTTTTCACCTCGACCATTCCCCAAAAATAGTCGCTGAATTTTCCGACAGATTCCGTTCCGCCAGAATCTATTTAACACCAACGATTACTTAGGACCAGCTTGCGAATTTGTGGGACCGTAGTAGAATCATTACCGATGGCACGTTGTGCGACTAAGTGCGAAAAGGCAGTGCAAACTTTGTTATGCCGAAACCTGAATTGGAGCTCTGATAGTTGAAATGACTAGTCTTGCACAATCTACGAACTTTAATAAGTGACCTGCTTTTTTGAACATAAATTGAACTACTCTTCCTGCATTTCTTAGTGTTAAGACTCAAACCTGCATCAAATATATATAAACACTAGCCTTGCAAACCATCAATGAAGATCCTAGGGCCACACCTCTGAGAAGTCAATAGGTTTTGAACTTTTGAGATGCACTTGCAGCATTTAATATGGTGTCACAGTTGGTGGCGGAGCCAGCTTTTTTTGTCAGTGGTGTCAAAATTAAAAATAAATAGCACAACTATTTTTTGAAAAAAATAATCAACAACGAATTCTCCCTCCGCTAAAAAAAAAAATTCTGCCTGTTCTGACTTTTTTCGGTTTGTTCAATTCAAATTTAACAAATTATTTGACATATATTTATTATATTTTAACTACACATAATTAATACCGAAAACACTTTCTTAACACTTTGACGTTGCAACTTACAATTAATATTAGTGCTAACTTTATAAGCTTTGTAAACTTTGATGGCCTCATTTGGTTATGCAATTTTTATTTTTATTTTTTGCATTTTGTTCTCTTTTTTTTTCTCTCTTTGGTCCCACCAGTTAACTTCCTATATCTCTCTTACGTTATCAAAAAGTTGAGATAAAAAGGACAAAAGACAGAGAAAAAAAAAGACAACCAAACGGGGTCTTATATTTCTTCGTTTCAACCATCAACTTAGCAAGCATAGAAAGCCCTTTAACACTAGAGAATCTAGCATTGTGGCCAAATTAACATAGTAATTGTTGAGTTGGGAACTAAGATCCCAAAAATTATACTCCCTCCGTTCCAAAATAAGTGTCCTAGTTTGAATTACACAAAGTTTTAGGAGGGTATTTGACTTATTGTATGTGTGAACCAAAAGAGTTTAATAGTGGGTCCAAGAGGATTGTGTCGTCCAAACTCTTTCATTTAATTCCAAAAGGAGAAAGTAGACATTATTTTGGATCCTTAAATGGAATAGCGGACACTTAAATTGGAACGGGAGTATTCAGAAAGCTATTTGAATAAAATCTTTCATACTCTATAAGCTTCTTCTTATTTTTTTTTTTAATTAGGATAGAAGCTTAAATGTACCAAAATATTTATAAAAATAAAATTTTTTCTTCAAATCTTAGTGGTGTCATTTGATACCACTGCTAACATAGTACCTCCACCCCTGGTCACAGCCAGATCTACACCAGTGCAAGTCTAATGGCCCACATTCTTGCTCAGTGCCATCAAACCAATGAATCCACAATATAAGCCTCACACCTGCCTGAACTTGAGGGGACATGTTGAAACTCAACCCCCACCTTGATAAATACTAGCCTTGCAAACAGGTAATGAAGATCGGGGTACACCTAAAGCCCAATACAATGAAGGACCCCCCCCCCACTTTAACAGCAGACTGGGGGAAGTAAAAAAGCAAATAGACAAAACTTGGATGGACAAAAAGCACTATTTTCACCCACATCCCCAAAATATCACAATCTGAAATTGCCAGTCATATTCAGTTCGTGAATAGCAAATCTAAACAGGGGTAGTGTTTTCCTATCCTTGAAATTCTCAATAAGTTCGGAACTTGACTAATCATGCTAGACTCCAATCTAAGAAACAGATTCCATCGTTTGAAACAAAACATCGAACTAATTTTCCTGCATTTCTTCAGCAATCAAACACGTAATTTGAGGAATAACACGAAGAAAATAAATACGGGCCTGGACATATTCCAAAGAGCAAGTTTTACTATAGAAAATCATTACACAAGACTACACAGAACCCACATCGACCCAAACAATACAATCCTAACCGTTCAGTCAACTTTACTCGAACAAAAGAGAAATCTCTAAACACATATAGTGTTTGGAAACATCATTATTTCATCCTTGGAACTGGAATGGAATCTAAGTTGGTTCATAATTGAACTAATTGGGTTCAACCTCAAAAGTCGCGTTGGCAAATTTCAACTGGTGCAATTTTCTTTACAGATAGGGTCCACAAAATTTCTAGTCACCGATTTAAGATGCATGGCTTTTGGTACATTTTTCTGCACTTCTTTAGTGGCTTTAGCATTATCTTAAACCCAATTAGATGCTTCAAACATAAATTGAATTAAAATTAAACAGGGCATTCAAGGAACTATAACAAGAGGGGGGAAAGTATACCTGGACAGAATTCTTGGTAAGAAGATTGGCCAATAATGTTCGATTCTCAGCATCTTGCCACAACCTGAATCCATTAGCACCATATTATCAATCGAACATCCCCTAACATCCAAAACTAAATCTAACATGTACCCAGATTAGAAATCCTTGCTAGGATGGGCTGCATTTGACCACCCAAAACACACACGCACACTAGTAAATCGATCAACCCCTAACATCCAAAACTAAATCTAAAATGAACCCAGAAAATTACACACACACAAACACACGAATAGAAGGAAATGGAGAAAGGGGGAGGGAGAACCTGCCGGCGACGTAGAGCCAAGCGAGACAAGAAAAGAAGGCCAAGAAAAGGGAAGGTGTGGAGGACTGAGACTTCGATGATCTCCATCTTTGTTGTTTCTCTAATTTTGATGAAAGGGTCGTTGTTGGTAAGTAGCCCTCCCTATCCCTGCTGTAGGGAGAGCTGTTCTCCATTTCCGATGAATCTCTAAATCAATTCAGCCAGAGAGAGATAACACCCATGAATCCAGTTGGAGAGTGGGTTTTTAAGGATTTGGGAGGAATTGGTTCAGATGTGGACTTCGTTGTATGTTGTTAACTTTTGGTAGATTTTGTGGATTTTGGTTGTGTTCTTCACTTTTGGGAGACTTTGCGTGTGTGTGAGTGACATTGGTTGTCGAATCTTAGGACTCTCAACGAGGCTCGGAAAATGAAATTCTGAAAATTTCCATAAGCTGTTGAGGG
>JAOWAN010095561.1:0-22576 GCA_028566635.1 Lobelia cardinalis
AAAAGAGTACGATATATATTATGATAATTATATATATTATGAAATACTAGTATTATAATATATAATAGCAATCGATTAATAGATTTAATGCAAACAAGCTTTAAATGCAGTCTTGAAAGAAAAGAAAGATCATAACCGATAATTATTAGGCTTTGAAACTCCAAATGTACAGTCAAAAAATCTATTTCAGCAATTAATTACACTATTGTTGGACCCGCGCGTGCAGTACAATATTTCAGCAATTAATTACACTCTTATTGGACCCGCGCGTGCAGCACCAAGATTTTGCTCTAGGGCGTATAAAGCTACATACGCATCAGCGTATGTAATACCAATTGGTGTGTATAAGGAGATGACATTGAACAGTAAAAGTGTGAAGTTGTATCCGTGAGGGTCAGAGAGAGAAAGAGAGGAAGAGGAGAGAGAAATGATTATTTTATATGAGTGTAAATTTTTTATAATTTAAATATAATATTGTATGTTTGATGTGATAGTGTTTATAGGTATAGGGGTATATAGATGAAAAATTAAAACAAAAACTATTAAAAACGAGAAATAAAAACTAATTTTGTGATCCAATATTATCAAAAATAAAAATAAAAAAATCAGTAAAAACCACCTTAGTGACCCAAGTATTTTTTGCTCTTTTTACTCATTCTGATTAACTTGATAACTTCCATTTCCAATTCCAACTCGGCACAATTTTGGGGTTAATTTTTGGGTCATGTTTTTGCCAATCAGGATTTTCCGTCAGTTGGTGTATCGTTTTTTATTCTATAACTTTATAAATTTGACAGATATATTAAATTTACTTTTGTTATCTCATCATCTATTTCATAATTACAAAAAAAAATGATATATATTTTAAATTTTAAAATTTTATTTTTTATACGATTAAAATAAAATTTTAAAAAATAAAATAAAATAAAAAAATGATATATCGAAATGAAACAAAAAAATCGAACTATATTTTTGCTATTTTCAGCTCTACTTCCTCATTATTCACACACCGGGTTTGATTGGCTACCCAAACAAAAAAGAAAAACTTTACCGGCAATAACAATGTAGTAGTATCACGAAATTTAATAAATAGGGTATGAATCATAAAGTTCGTCTATTTTTATACAAATAGTAATATATAATTTTACAATAAATAATTGCTTAGGAATGAAATTAAGTAGCAATCTGGACAAAGATCTCGTACCAGAATTACAATCATTGCAAAAGAGAAAGAAATTTAAAAGGCTTATTTGATTTGTACGGTGATAGTAAAAATTAAATTGTCAGAATCTAATCGCATATTTCGTGTTATTTTCTCAAATGATTACGATATTTTTGCCCAAATGCATTAAATTATGAATGCAAATATGGGATGTGTTTTAAAATAAATTACAGATACTTTTTAAAGAGTCAGAATTTTTTTGTGACATTTGATGTTTCATTCTCCATCTTATTTTTCTGAAACTCTATCTCATTTGTTTAAATTAACACCAAATAGGACAGAAAAATCACATCACAATCTATAGTATAAATTAGCTTTGTCCACCTCAGCATGAACAGTTGCCTCTACAGTAATATTTTTACAGCAATTTCAATGCTCTCTACGCCTCTATGCAAACACACTGTCCACCCCTCTCCACACACTAAGTACAATTTTACTTTCTTCCAATATCCATTACAAACACCCCCAACCATAGTAAAAAACCCAGCCATCTAGCACCCCCACCCCTCTAGCACCCAGCCATCTCAAGTTCGCAAACATATTTTATCTTCTGCTCATGGAATTAGAAAAAGCTTCTGCTGCACAAAAAGAAAACATGGAAACATTAGCTACAGAGAAAAATACATTAGAAAGCCTTCAATTTTTCTACCAAAATAGAAGATTTCTTCCTCTGAAACCCTTCAAGGAAAAAGAAAAACGTAATTTTATTTAAAAAAAAGAAGAACTGTAAAAATTAGAAGATATGTTATATCTGAAAAAAATAGAAGATCTAAATGAGACCATTTTAGAGAAGAGAAAAAAAACAAAAATTAATTTTTTAAAGAAAACAATAGAGAAAGAAAGGGAGGGAAAGAGAAAAATGAGAATCGGACCTGGTATTTAGACCATTTTTTAAAGTTAGATCACAAATAAAACCACTTTTTAGAGAAGAGAAAAAATAAAATAAAAATTATTTTTTAAAGAAAACAATAGAGAAAGAGAGGGAAGGAAAGAGAAAGATGAGAATCGGATCTGATAAAGGTTGAGATGGTGATAGCGTTGACGGTAAGAGGTCGGGATGGCGCTGGTAGTACTAGGAGGCGGTAGGATTGGTGGTGCGGTGGTTGCAGCGCGAGAAGGAGAATTGGTGTTGGGCCATTGAACAGGAGGGAGGTTATTTTTTCGGTCGGACAATGGGAGGAGAGAGGAGGTAGTTCGATCGGGTAAGGGGATGAGGAAGGATAGGTGGAACAGTGGTGGATGCGCGAGTGATAGAGCTGGTCGGCCGATGGAGAGGAGGGAATGATGGAGACCGGAGAGGCATTTGTAATGATAATTTAAATTACTTCTAAGATATAATGATAATTTAAATTACTTCTAAGATAGTTACAAATTACATTACAAGGCACAAGCAAATATCAACCGGAAGGTCATATTGGAACAGACTGTTATTCCGTTGGTGCGCGCTTTGATACAGACCGGCGAAGAGTAATAATATCAAGACCCCAATTAGCCGTCTCTTCCAGGTAATATGGAACCTTCGCCAATGCAATGGCAAGTGTTTCCAAAGCATTTGGGAAATATTATAATGGTAATAAAGAGTAAGAATTTAGGTGTATAAATATTATATTTAAGGTATTAAAGTGATTATATGATAATGGGAGCGATAAATAATAAGGGTATTTTTGTCGAAATTGGGGGCGATTTAAGAAATTTTGGGGCGGTAAATAACACCACCCTTTATGCTTTTAGGTTTGGGCCGGATAGAAGTGCATGTGGGCCGGTGTAGGATTGTGGGAGTGGATTATGGTGCATGTAGGTAGGTCTGATTGAAACATTTAAATGCAATTAAAGTTAAACTCATGTATGGGCCGATTGGTTAACTTAAATCTATAGTATTTGGTGCATTATTTAGATGCACTTAAATAAAAAATTTACTAAGAAAAAAATAATGTATCATTTACAAAATTAAAAATATATGAGAATTTGCTGAAAATTATGAAAGTGATGTGACATCATGATGTCACTTATCTTAATTTTTAATTTAATTTTAATTTTTTAATTTTTTAATGTTTTATTTTAAAATTTTAATTTTTAAAATTATTTGAATGTAGTATTTTTAATTAAAAGCAAACAAAGTCATGTGTCCTTGGACACGGGCTTCGCTTACACTAGTTTTTAATTAAAAACAAATAAAGTCACGTGTCTTTGGACAGGAACTTACACTAGTGCATCTATATATCTTCTTCCATTACACAATGAAGAACAGGAAGAAATCCATCGTGCACTGGCAGGCTTAACAAACGCAGTAGCAAAAGGTAATGGAGAAGAAAGTCTTGCAGCTGAAACATTCCCAGCTAGAATACCAGCAGGTACTTTCACATAGCAGCTATATTCCCAGGTAGAATATCAGGGCAAAAGATCATAACCTGATAATCTTTAGCTACATTATCTATTCATCTACAATTAACCAAATTCTGAATGGTCACCTAAAAGTCCCTATAGTAGCAAATTTAGATTAGGTAAATACTCCTTCCAGACTACTAATTTAGAAGTCTTTGTTCATACTACGGCCTTTAAAAGGCAAACATATTACACAGATAGGGAGCTTCGAACTGATAAAACTAGACCAGCTAAAGCACAAAACAGAATCCCTTCATAAACTTTTAGCAAACTACGACAAACCCGATGTTTTGTTAGAAACGGTGACCACAAGAAGCATATGTAGAAAAACAGGTCGCACAGGGAGACTATAGCCTTTAAGTTAGCATCACCTATGCCTCTTCAGCAAGCATATTTATTTTGTAACATTCATCCGGAAAGTACCAAAGATCTCCTTGAACATTAGGAGCCAATGATTTACTGTTCCATGAATAAGGGATGAACCCGAGACCATGGGGTTGGTCCCAGAAATCATCTTCAACATCAGAAGCCAGGACAATTAAAGGAGATCCTCGACCATTCCATGAACCACGATCAAGGTAGTACGTGCTGTTACGGTGGGCTTTCCGCCAGCTGATCGTGTTTACAACTGCAGAGCACTTAATGTCACTCAAAAACAATGCATTTGCCCCCAAATCCTTTCTTGGGATCCATTTCATCTTCTCAAAGTCTAACTCGTACTGTACAATCACTCTCCCTGAAACCACCATTAAGAGACATTCACTCGAAGTAACCAACTGCAGACACACCATCTTGGAAGATGGGATGATGCCCTTGACATTGAGTAACTTCAGACTGATTTCCGGTTTCAGTCTCAATTCTCCTAGACTGCCATTCATGTTCAACACATATATTTTACCCTTAAAAAAAGTCAGATCCACAATCTCCCAAACTTTGTTCGAATAACGGAAAATTACCCACTCGGAACCACCAGATTTAGAGAGCAGTAGGCTTTTAAAATCTTCACCTAGTACTATCATTCTGAATTTGGATGATGAAGATGAATATACGACAATGGCACGGAGATAATCTGTGGGTGGTAACAACTGAAGGCTTATAGCTGGAAAATGGAGTTCATGTCTTGTTATAGGATTTATGATTGATAATTCACCATAATTTCTCCTCAGCATGATCAGGTACCCACAAGATAAACCAACACAGGACTGGCCAGACACATCAGGCAGCAGTGTCTTGTATCGTCTTCCTCTGTTAAATACATCAAGTAGGGAAATTGCTTTCATGGCATGAGGAGATTTTATTACCATAAGAGGTTCTTTACCAGCCATAAAGGTGTCCCTGTGTGAAAGAGCACGTGACCTCCATGACCTACAAACACCACTGAATGAGAGGAAATCTATGAGTCCAATTTTCATTAAAACCATAAGTAGAATTTCACGATCAAGAGCTGCCCATGGTCTCCACATATTTGGGTCATTGTTGTCCAACTTCCTACGATTGGAACGAATTTTCTTTCTGTTGTCATTGGTAGTCCTTTTCATGTCTCCTTTCAATACAAGATGAGCGTAATCAGTAACAGTTTAAATATCAATAAGCAAAAGAACAGAAGTCACGACGACCTTGTGGTTAACAATAAAAGCCTTTTGCCTCACAACAAGGGTTGGGGGGGGGGGGGAAAGAGATAAAAATGATGATATATAAGCTTCAATAACGGCAAATTGAACTTGCTTCAGGTATTATGAAATTAAGTTTCAAATAACATATTAGCAGCATTAGAATTGTCCTCAGGTTGTGCGC
Source organism: Lobelia cardinalis (assembly GCA_028566635.1). NCBI lineage: Eukaryota > Viridiplantae > Streptophyta > Magnoliopsida > Asterales > Campanulaceae > Lobelia > Lobelia cardinalis. Next base: position 5,399 of record JAOWAN010095561.1, read on the forward strand.
GAAAAGGAAAGATAAACAATCAGTAGGAACTATTACATTTCTGCCGACCCTTTGTGATAGAGAATGTCCATTTCTTAAGGTTTTATTATAAGTTTACACCCCTCTTTGTGTATGATGTATCAAAGCAACTCATAACAAGAATGCTAACTTGGATACAGTCAAGTAATATTAATTCAACTCTCACATAGATGTCAAAATATATTATACATCCTGACCACAAGTAATTAAAATGATTTTGGAAATGAGTTTAGCTATGTAAGAAAATTATTCAAGATATTTTGGGCCAAAGATATTCAAACGCAAGGGGGAAATAACAGAAAGTAAATGAGGAGACATTTATATAAATATATATACATATAAAATACCCAAACAGGCCCTACAATATATAATTGTATGCATCAAAAGTGTGAGAGAATTCCCACTTGTTATATAAGTTATAGTGAACTCTGATTTGTAGAGTATTCGTTTATAAAAGGGAACACACCTAGTTAGTAATAAGCTTCATGCAAGACGCACATTTTATCTCTACTAGTATTCAATGATTGCACCCATTTAACGGCGGCAAGCTACTAGAGCCGGAGAGAAACTATTGATGATTTCCACATTAGTTTGTCCCGGAAAAGGTGTTAATGTCAATACTTACGATTTGTATTTTTTAAAAACTTGTGCAATTTCAAGAAAGTTTATATAAGAAAATACGCACATTTCCCTAAAGGGGAGGTACATATTGACATTTCAAAAAAAAAAAAAAAAAATTCTTCCTTGGTATTAAACCAAATCTTATGGATGCTTAAAAATACATTACTCTTAATTGCAGAAAATAACTAAGCACAAGCACATGTTTTATGAATGATTTTGGTAAATAAATAAAGGGATTTTACAATAGATTAAAGGGATCTGTTGTTTAGGGTTGTTAATTTTGTTGTTGTTGTGATTTTGTAGTTTTTGATTTCTCTCTAATGGATCTCACAATCTAATTACTACCAACCAGTCTCTGGTTATTCACTTATTATTACAAAAAACATAAATATAAAACCATAAAATTATACTAAAAACCAACCACCCAGCCAGCCAAACAAACCCAATACCATGTCAGACAGTATGTGTTTAGTTTAAAAAGGTTGAATAAAAAATTGAAATGAAAGATCATGAAAACATGGAGAAGAGTTGCTAATAAATATCCCAAAAATGCAAAGGAAATTAAATAGAACCGAAATCTGACCCAGGAGGATCCCAAATCCTGGGTGATCATTTTTCAAACCCTCAAAACCCTAACTCCAAAATTTAATTTAATTTAAAAAAAAAAAAATCAAAAACGGGGAGATTTTGAAGCAAACAACAAGAGAATCCAACGGGAAATGCTGGAAGATTGAGACACATACCTAAAAGAGAAAGGGAGGGAGAGAGCGCGCCAAGATTGCGAAATGGAAGGGAACTCTTTTTTTGGCGGGAAAGAAAGAGCGGTTTATGAAGGGTTGCTGATTAAGCTTTGCATTGTGCAACCTATTTATATGATGATTTGATTTTTAGATATAATTATAAATAAATTATAAATCCAAAATCGTGTGGAACACACTTCTTCATCCAATTTCCCTTCCTCGTTCCTTGTACAATTTCTACCCCCCACCACTTCCTTGGTACAGTTGCCAGTCCCTACCTACACTCTCTAATCTAACTCTTTCCTTCTACTCTCTCTCTTTCTCTTTCGTATATTTAATTAATGTTCGATCACGAATATAATATACTAGTAAATGTCCATGCCCGAAAGTACGGTGTATCAAAATATTTAATCGCAAATAGTCCGTATTTTCGAACACGGTAATATTTAAAAGCCCGTATCCAAGGGTGTGTTCATATTTTATAATTAAACAAAAAATAATTAACGGATTAATATAAATGAGTAGTTTTCTTTTCTTTTTTTTGTGGGACCTGCCCACTGTCCTTACCCCTAGCAAACAGCCTGCTCACCACTCTTATGTTCCCCAGGAAAAAAAAACATACAAGCGGCCGCCACTCCTTACCTGGAAAAGTGTGCCCCAAATATTACTGTTCCTTTGTTATGGGCCCACTGATCTCTTTTATAAAAGAGATAATAATATTAAGTGATATAGTACTGTTTATACTATGAATATAAGATAGTATGAGTTTATAAAGTAAAAAACTAAATTGTCTTCATGATGTGAAAGATTTGAATGTGATATGAGGAGAGAGAATGTGATGTAAAAGATTTGAATGTGAGGAAAGAATTGAAGAGAAAGGAGAGAAAATATGATGTAAAATATTTGAATTGATTTATGATAGTGTATATATGTACGAGTAATATATGAAAAGTATTTGATATTAATAAATGATATTTGATAATATTTGACTGTGATATTAAAAATATATATAATATATAAGATATAGTGATATTTAAATATAATAATATATAAGACTCGTGATCTGACCCTAAACCAATTTTATTTATATAATATATTTGTCATTTTTTACTTTGATATATACAATATTTAATTTTTGATTTCGTAGTTTTAAACGCGAACATATATTAAATATGGAAAATGCTTAACATACAGACAAAATCAACAGAAAAATTAACAGAATGCATTAAAGTATTGCACATTGACTGTAATGTACAATATTTTAATGCATTCTGTTGATTTTTCGATTGATTTTGTCTGTATACGTGGCATCACTCATTAAATATATAACATAGAGGATTTAATCCAGAATGAAATCAATGTACCTGAATGGGCAATACCCCAAAAATCAGAATTAAGGGAATACCAAAAATTGGGTGTGTTTTCATAAAGGATTTCTGTAACTTTTTGTTTGAGTTTTATTTTTTTTAATTTTTGGTAAAATATTAAATTTCGAAATAAAAGTAGATAGAAAGGTATGTAAGTTAAATAAATAAAAAAAATATTTTTTAAACTAATAAAATAAAAATTATCTTTATCTATTTTTTTGAAAAAAGTGGTAAAAACTTAATCGAAAAAACACACCTAGGTGATGTTCAATTGACGTTTTCTTTTTCACTGATCTTATAGCATTTGGATAAGAGTATGATCTAAACAAAGTTTAATAGACCATTAAAATGATACCATATAATTTTTTTTAATTTTTAATAAATTTTATTATTTTCTTTTTATATATATTTTTATTTTAATCATTATAAAATATTATAAAAATTGTAAATCATCAAACTGCAACTCTGTAAACTGCAGGTTTTAACCGCAATTTCAATCGCATGTATTGCGAAGTTGTTGTTTAGTGTAAAAGTATCACAATACATACGGTTGAAATTACTATTGAAAAATAGGTAAGTGAAGCATGTCTCTAACCCAATGGAGAGAAATTGCAACCCAAGCAATTCTATCCCTCCGGCCTTTATCTCTCCACTTTCCCATCCATAGGGTGAAATGACAGCTTCAAGAAAAGCTGTTGCATCAGATCGGACCGAGGAGAGGAGTGTGGCGGAAGATATTGTCGATTTGAAAATATTTAGGAGGCGTTTGGATGTCTAGTTATTTAATTTAGTTTTTAAGTTTTTGTAATAATTAAATTAAAAAATAAAAGAAAGATAGATAAAAAATTTGTAGAACATATAAGAGAGAAAAATAAAAAATAAAAAAATCTGAGTGAAAAATATCCAAGAGAACACACCTTTAGAATTAATAGGTTTTAACTTTTAAGGTATAAAAATATTAATAAAATAGTAGAATATAAAGATACAAATGTAAACAATTTTTTTTTTTAAAAAAAGAGTGAAAATAGGGTATCTGTTATGAATAGATTCCTGTTAGATTGATGAACAATATGATTAGACGTAATCGTAGAAAAAGACGTAAATAAATAAAGGACACAGAATTTAGGGAGAGAGTGGAGCCGTATTCTCATTTATTTGATGGGGGAATCCTTACAACTTACACAAAGAACCCTATACGTACTATGATGTCTATCTAGAAATAATCATCCAACTTATTATGTTTACAACACTCCCCTTTGGATATTTCTAGTTGAGCAATCATTGTGCATTACGTGTTGCCTCGTTAAAACCTTCCGTGTAAAAATTTAGTGGGAAAAATAACTACGGTAAGGAAAAAGAGTACAACGCACAATCTTTCTAATCAGCTTCATGTTGCCTCGTTAAAACCTTGTCAGATAACAAAAATCCATTAGGAAAAATAAACCCTGATCAAAGGAAAAAGAGTACAACATAGGTCATGAGTAATTTCTCGGATAGCTCATAAGTATCTTCAGGATACGGAACATATAATGGGACGTTCCCCTCCATAGTCGTATGGGCCGCGAGTATCTGCTGGCACTCAGCGTGTATCTACGGGATACGAGACATCTACAGGATGCTCCCCCTCAAGCAGAGGGAAGGAGAGCGTAAAAGCTTCAATCGACTGGATAATGAACTTGAGTTCATATCTTAATAGTACTGATCAGAGAAAGCAGAGTAATGTGTCAATCATCATCACGTCATATTAAGCATGCTTTGTTTGCTCAAAAAATGAGCTACGCGTATCCTCGAATCCCCGGGCTCCCGTTCATCCCTTCGGGGGAACAATTTAGAAAATAAAGAAATGAACATGGAGCATTCTCTTATTCATGTCCGCGTTAGTTAAGGGGAGCCTAGATATTTTGTGTTGTGAATGTGAACTTGTGTTCATGAGAAGGGTGTAGATGGATGCATATGAATTCTATAAAAATATTCTTGACTCAAAGCGTGCACACCAAGAGTTTGATGAAATGCTTAAGTGAGAAAAAGTGTGTGATTTATGCATTTATGTGCATTGCATGATTGTGTTATGACTTGTAAGTGTTCAAGTCTCTTTTGTTTTGACTCCATGAACTTGAAACTTTGCCCAACGGCGACTTTCATTTTGATGTAGGCCAACGCCCAAAAACGTGCACGTTTTGAAAACGACGCTTTGACGACACTAGTTTTACTATGCTTTGTACATGAAATCATGTGTTTTTGTATATGCTACAAAGAATGATTTTGACTAGATTATATGCAAATGCTAGGTGTTAAGCATGCATTTACGCTAGACATGATTAAGTGAAATGCATTTTTTAGTCATTTATGACTTTGAAAAGGATACGGGATCCACTTGTTGACTTGCTCTTCGGCCTTGTTTTTGTAGGGCTTCAAGGAGCTTCGGAGTCATTGTGGAACGATCACCTTGAGGGAGATTTGGGCCATCCTTCCTTCTAAGGGCGGCAAGGCCATGATCTTGGGTTCGCGCCTTGGGCGCTTCTTTGTGGAGGCGGGGACAAAGAAGTTCACTCGCCAGCATGATATTATGCTTGCTCTTCGGGAGAGATGGTAGGATTCGACCCACACGTTTCATTTCCCTTGGGGCGAGATGACCATGACCCCGACGGATTTCTCCTTCATCACGAGCTTGCCGAGCGATGGTGAGCCGTTGACTGTCGACCCCTTTTACTTCCGGAAGAAGGCTAATATCAAGTCTTTTTTGGGGACGAACTTTAGGCCGACTTCTGATCTCCGCCTTGATAGGGTTAGCAAGTACTTGCTTGCAAATGCGAAGAAGGTGAGCTCGGAGGCTCAAATCCAGTGTTTAATGAGGGTGTTCCTCCTTTGGGCTCTTGGCTCGACCTTGCTGTGCAATGCAAGTATCCTGGCTCCGTTCAGTTGGCTACCGTTTGTGGTTGACCTTGAGAACTTGGACCGATACGACTGGGGTGGCACCGGTATAGCGACTTGCTATTGGGGAATGGATCATGTGTACTGTGACGCTACTTCTAGCTTGACCGACTTCATCCATGCTTGGGAGGTGACTCTCCTCTCTTATTTTGCGCCATTAGTGGTTTCTTGTCTTTGTACATGCCTTGACATGAGGTTCTCTTTGGGAGGTACTCGTCTTTCTTGACTCGCCCTTATGATACCTTGGTGAGGACGCGGTCTCGCGTATGCCTTAGGGCTTCGGTAGCCGATTGCCCCTATCTCGGGGAGCGAGTGTCTCGACAATGGGGGTTCAACTTTGCGATGCCGCTTGTGCCCCTTGACCCCCCTCACAACATGATGCGAGAGGATGTTTATAGGTATGCTCAGCTCGTGCCGGGGATGAACCTTGTCAACCATGCTGCTAGCTACGAGACTTTCTTGGAGGAACGGCTTGCATTGCCCATTGAGCCGGTGAGTGACCGCTTATACGAGCCGCGCTTTAAGGAGACCATGTCCTTCATTGACTGGGACGGGAACAAAGAGGTTGACGAGCTCGGTGAGCTTGAGATCTCGGAGAAGTATGCTATCTCGGACCATGTCCGATCGGTATGAGCTTGACGCCTCTTGCCTTTATTTTCAAGTCTTGTTTTCCTTTATTGAATGCCCTTGACGCTTTCTTGCTTGCATGTGTCCGTCAGAGCGTTCAACAAGATCCACCACACTCTCTTGAGCGTGAAGGCGAAGTACCGGGCTTACAAGTACAAGGTGCCCAATTGCAAGTGCTCGAACACCATCCAACTGATCGAGAGTACTTCAAGCGGTGCGCCTTCGAAGTGGACTCACCGGGCTACCTAAAGCGCTAGGAAAATAATTTTAATATGTAATATGCAACATGTATGTTTATGTTTATGCAAGATATTATGCATGTGACTAATTGTAATAGTTTTATGAATGATCATGCACTTAGGCTTTTTTGTGCTCTAATCCTCTCTAATTTTTCTTAAATAAAAAAAGTATACATATTTTAAAAAATTATCAACATTAGCAATTTACTTATGAACTATACAAAATAAAAAATTTTGATTTGAATTTTGTTCCTTTAAAATATGAAAAAAGAAATTAATTTACTTATTAAATTAATCATTTAAACATCTTATTGGTGAATCGAGTCGAGTTTTAATGAGTCAAGTCCTTAACGAGTCATTAATAAGCCGGCTCGCGAGCCTTGGAAATCGAATCGAGTCGAACTCACAAAATATGACGAGCCTGAAAATTGAGTTTGATTTAGCTAATAAAAGCAGTTCGAATCGAATCGATTTCAAACAATTCGAATCAAATTGAATTTACGAGTTTACTTGACTTATTTATGGGTTTAGTAAAAAGGTTGGGAAAGAGGCCCAATAGAGCAGCTCGGGGAGCGGATGTGTATGAGTATGAAGAAAAAGATCAAAACGGCCCGATCGATCTTTCGACCGGATCCCTCAAAATATTGTATGTGCAGGTCCAATCATTGATACAGAAATTTTCTACAATAAATTGAGCTTCGAGAATCCTAGTTCGAGGCACTTTCAGTACTATCCTGCCTACTTCCGCTTCTTCGCAAGAGTCAACAGAAACGGCAACAATTGCATCGTTGTCTTCATGTTCGTTCCAATTTTCAATTTTCAGCCCTAATTACTCTCGTTATTTCAGAATAGATGACACTTTTTATTTTTATTTTTATTTTTAATTAAAATTAAAAATATTATTTATTTTAAAAAACCAGAAGAAGTATGTTTGCGAGCAGCTCGCTCGAGCCAGACTATGTAAGTACTCATAAGTCGTAACTAAGAGTTGGGTCAGTAAGTTTATTTTTTATAATTTTATATGATATTTTATAATGATTAAAATAAAAAAATAAAAGAAAGATAGAAAAAAAAAATCCAGAAAAATAAAAAAAATTGAATATCATGTAAACTATCTTTTGGTATACTACGTACTGAATATAATTTCAACAAACTCATATAACCTTTCATTTAGTCACTAAAAATTAATGGACAGTTACAAAATTTAAATAAATATATATCTGTTTTATCGTACATTTCTAAAGATAATATTCGAGTGTGTGCATTATTTATTTATTTCTTTAGAGCATCCACATTTCATTAAAAATTTTTTTTTCTTAAAATATGAAATTTACATGTCAACTATACATCTTTATCTAAACTTTTTTCTTCTTATAAATGGACTCATTTTTAAAACTCTTTAAATAAAAATATGCTATAATGGGCATACGAAATTTCTTCATAAAAATATTCCATTTTATTAAAAGTACCATTTTATATTACTACACTATTTATAAATATTTCACTTTATAAAAGTATATTTATTACTCCCTCCGTTCCAAAATAGTGGTCATTTTAGACTTATGCACATATATTAAGAAATAATTTATATTGATAAATTTACCCTCATTAAATAGTCTCTCTTTATTAATGAGAAAAGATATAAAGTATAATTAATGATTATTGGTAGTTGGGAAAGTAGAAGGATAATTTAGAAAATATGTGTAAAAACTCTCTAAAAATCCTAAAAGGATAATTATTTTGAAACAAATTTAAACTTCTAAAAGGACTACTATTATGGAATGGAGGGAGTAGTACACTATTTATTTAAATATTAAAGTATACTATAAAGTAATATATAAAAGAAATTAAACTTTATAAAATGAACACGGGGTAAAGTTAAAATAAAAATTTCATATATTACAAATTATTAAATAAGATTGTTGGAACATCCTTACAACTGTAGGCATTAAAAATAAAAATTTAAATTTAAAAAAATAAAAACAAAAAAAGATATGAAAATTAATCCTTAAAAATATCAATGTGATACCATGAGGTTTACTTATTTTTTTGAGTTCGGCTCGAAATTTTCATTTGTTGTTCAATAATTCAAATTTCACCTTCCACAGTAGGAGCTAAATTCTTGCTCTTGCTCTTGCATTACTGCATGTTTCATGTGCTCGTTTTCAATTTGAGCTTCTATCATCATTTTCCTCTTCTACTAACAATTTGTTTTATTAAAATTTATAAGTTTTTGTTGTTTTATTTCTATAATTTTAATATTGTAATTTTCAGGTTGTAATATATTTATATTAATATGAAATCTTAATATTTGTATTATTTTTATAAATTTTAATTATTTTAAATATTTTTCTATTCATTATATTATGTAATTATTATCTTTCTACATATATAGTAGAAAATATAACAATCGTTATATCATTTCTTATATAATGAAAAAAAAAACAATTTTTCTATCTTTCGTAATAAGTTATATATTTTATTTAGATTTTTATAAAGTTTATTTTAATTTGTTCCATAAATAATTAATTATGTATTATAATACAATAAAAAGAAAACAAAAGGAAAAACACAAAAAAGATAAATGGTGCGTTTGGGTAGTCGATTTTTGGTATAGTTTTATTTTGATTTTGATTTTGGTTTGATTTTGTTTTTTGTGAAAACTTAAATTACCTATTTATTCTTTAAAATTTAAATATTTACATGATAGCGATAGAGAGAGAAAGAAAGTGAGTGATAGTTGTAATTTGATGTGATATTTGATATAATATAAAAATGTGTATACGTAAAAAGAGTAGGTATAAAAGAGAAAACGATATTTTTGATACTAATTATAGTAAACATTATTTTTGACGATTTTTCAAACTTAATGACAAAAACATGATTAGTGAACACACACAAAAAAAAAAACCTTTATGAGAAGCAGGCCCACAAATGCCGAAGCGGACTGTTACGAGCGATTTAGCAAATGGGCTGTGGGCTCATCAATTTAAGGAGCAAGCAAATTACTGCCATTTAGGGTTACAAAAAACAAATACTCGGCAAAAAAAAAGAAAAAAAAAAGGGGGATGACTTTTGCAGATCCAAAGCCTATTGTAGCAATATAATACTCCAAGTGGGCGCATGCAAACATGGAGAAGACATCATCATGATTGCTGGCTGGGCACATCTCCTTAGTTTAAGCCCAGCTCAGCTCACCCAAAATTGCATAGTACATAAAGTAAATTGAAATAAACATGAGTTACACTATAATATGCATCAATTATAAAAATAATGTCAAGCGTCCATAAATAAATCCTTTCAAATATAAAATGATAAAAGTGACGTGCTTTCATTAAGGTTTCTTTTTTTTATCTTTTTGTACACTAACGTTAAAAAAAAATAATAAAAAAAACGTCACTTTTGTTAATGTTTGTTGCGAGAAAGAACATTCGAACTAAAACAACGCTTAAACAGAAATGTTTGGTCAAAGATTCTGCATTTTTTTTTTTTTTTTGGCTTATCGTTAATTAACTAGAAATCCTAAATAAATATACAAGTATGAGGGGCTTTAGTGTTTGTATGTAAGCACTAAGGACAAATAATGTGAATTAAATAATTGAACAATAAAGTTACAACTCATATCTCACTGCCAGAACAGAACAGAACAATATTGTACGCCCGCTAATTTGTGGTCAGATTTAAAGTATTCAAAGTTTTGCTTTAGGATGAGTGAATGGAATAATGGTATGGAATCACGGGTGAACATGTATTTGGTGTTTACTGACATACTTTGACTTATGTAACAACTCTAACCTACTCCTTAATGTTGCCAAACACATAGGAGTATCACCAAATCAAGTCAACTTGTGACTTGTGAGTCCCAACTCCTATGGGACCAGGATGGGCAGGCGCAATCGAATCGAGATCCAAGGATTGTGAACCTTTTCAAATTTTGTTTTCTTGCCCTTTAAGCCCACTTAAAAAGAAAAGACAAAACAATATCATATTAATTCATTACTAGAAATTGTTTCATCGTGAGGGAAAATTTAGCGATCAAAATCGTTGGTCGCTAATTAGCGACAAGAGTCAAAGAATTTAACGACGAACTCTGTCGTTAAATTAAAAATTCTCTGCGACTAAATCAATGTAGCCCTAAAAACGCACCGATAATTTCTTCTCTTTCCAAACTTTTCCATTTTTCTCTCATGCTCCATCTCGCTCCCTAGCTCTGTGTATCCCTCCCAACCCTAACCCCGACGCTAGCAAGCCATTGCCGCAACTGTTCCTTCGCCACCGGGCACCATCTCCACCACTGCTCGAGTCTCATCACCTTCAAGGGCACATGTATGCTCCTCTCGATTATCTTCTTTCTCCCTAAATATATCTCCCTCTCGTTTTCTTTTTTCACTTTGATTTTTAATTTTGGTTTGATTTTCATTTGTCCTAGCCATCTCACCACAGCCACCGCATCGCACTTGATGCTTGTTGCCACCGCTGCACCATCATTGCCGCTACCGAACATTTGCAAATGTACCTCTCCCTCCCTCCCACTCACTCATTAACTCACCGACAAATACATACACCAATACACAGTTATCCTTTTAAATCAAAAGCTTAGGAATTACTATTAGAATTAAGTTTCTACTTGCTTTAATTCTATTGTTTGATGTTTCTAGTAAACAAAAAAAAAAATAAATTATGATAAAACATAAAAATAAATTGAGATAAAAAAGAAAAAATAGAAAAAAAAGTCTTAAATCTAATTGTAATTTTAATTTTCTATTGATATTAAATATGAAAATTACTATGAAAATCTAAAGGAGAGGTACATTAAAGGCAATGAAGTAAATTAATGAATGAAATAGAAGTAAGAGATATTTCTCTAACTCAAGATAATTGAAGATGATAACATCAATCTATATTTCGAAATAGTTTATTTGTTTACTTATTTTTGAAGTAGTTTAATGTATATTACCTTTTAAATGTGTACTTTTTTTGGAAAAAAAAAACCCACACAACGTAGCCTATTTATATCGAAAGATAGCTAGTGGGTAGGTGGCTTCGAGAGTTTTGGCCTACATATTAGGGGTCTCTGCTGATCTATAAAGGTGGAGTGGATTAATATCACTGTTTTCAATTCCCGACTGCTTTCAATTGACAAACGAAATATTTACGCAACGCCGCCGATCGATGCCTATTCATGCCCAACTTCGAGTAATCCATGCCTTACTTCTCACATCTTCATCCATGACGACGCAAAATTAGAGCCCTCTGGACACAACTAACCACTTCCTTTGTACCTCGCCCGATCAAATTACTTCATACTTTCCCACATCGTCGATGCAGACATAATCGATGTAGACTCAAGCTTGTCATACCTCTACCTCTCAGCTTGGCTTGACCTAGCAACCTCAATTTTGGAAGGAGTTTGTTGGCACATTGTTTCATTATCTAAATCCTCCTTCTTGACAGATTGAGTCATTTACTTATTTATACAAATTTGGAAAATGTATTTAGTTATGTAAATACAATATTTTTAATTGTTAATATATTTAGTGTATTTTAATTTAAACTAATTATATTATTTTGAATCGCAATATATCAGGTACAATTTTAAAGTATTTTAAAATTTTATTTTTAAGAAACAAAGATGAAATTGGTCGCTAATTAGCGACGAGTTTGACTTCCATCACTAATTAGCTATCAAATTTTTGCGACGAAAGGCGATCAAGATTTAGCGGTAGAAAGACATTTTAGCAACCTTTTTTTGTTGCTAATACTAGTTTGATTTTTTTTTTTTTGTGTGGTGATTATTTTCCACGTAAGTGGATGGGGGTGATTGTTTGGGATTGACTTTCAATTTATTTGTATTCTTTCGCCAGTCTAAATGAAATTGGCTATAACATATTTTAATACATTTAAAACAATCTCACTCATATTATGTTTACGATAGCACATGCTTAAGTACAATTTAGAAGGTAGTAGAAGTCCAAAATTCATTAACGAACGACATTTTTTTATTGCATGAAAGATACATAATTAATATTTGAGAAATTGAGAAATATAAAAGTCAATTAGATGCATAGCTCCAAAAAAATATACATATAATATACCACGATCTTACAAACAGTTTACATGAAACTTCCTGTGGGCACAATTTTATAAATGTTGAGGTATTGTCGTGTCACATACTGTGAGAGAAGGGTTACATAACATTTCATGACAATTGGGTTGAAATATTGGCCATAAAGACGAGAGAAGATTGTAAGTTAACTAACAAATATTGATAGAAGAAAACACCACAAGTAACGATTGAACTTGAAAAAGTGTTAACGTGATACGAACACATGTACATCAACACATTCTTAGTGTTATCAAAATATAAGGCATATTTGAAGATGAAATTAAGTGCGTATCTTGTGTAAAAATTAATTCTGTCCTTAAAATAATTATTGTCCCGAATATTTTTCTTGCAGGGATTAATGGTAATATCCTTCTAGGATTCGACTTGCACTCAAGAAACGGCAGTCAGCAATACATTTCTTGTGTGAATTTAATAGAGTTATAGAGTGAAAGAGTCATGTAGAAAGTGAGTAAACAATGTCTTTAAACACCACATGAATCACTGAATTTATAGGCCAAGACATATTCTTTCTCAACAGTCGCAATCGTTAGAGAAAGAAAACTCTTCAGACGGACGTCCCAGCGCTCAGAACAAATTTTCGAACATTCATGACCGTTAAATTCAAATTTAGGGAGGAAAACTGTCAATTCTGAGCGTCCCAGCGCTCAGATGAGTGCTCCAACACTGCTTCGAGCACTCCAGCGTCCCAACGCTCAACATTTTCTGTAGAGTTATGTAACGCTCAGTAGTTCAGCGCTAGAATACTCCTAAGCCGCTGCAGCATTGCTCTGAAGGCCAAAAATTCTTTGTTTTCGAGTTTGATTGACATTTTCTTAACCTTAATGTAGAAAATCAATTACACTTGAAAACACAACTCATTTCATACACTTAACATCATCATTTAGCCATAAATTTCCAACAATTCTCCACTTAAATGATAATGTTAAGTCCTTTTAGATCACGCATTTAGAAAGATGTCCCTTGACTTGAATCTTCCTTTAGTCTAGCTATTTCAATGTCTTAATGGAATAAATGGTATCTAAAGCGATTGAACCATCATCCCCTTGCATTAAAATCGAAAACACTAAACACGTGACCTTGCAAACTTCTCTTGTAAATTCACGTAACTTTGTTTTAGCACTAATATGACCACGTGATATATCATGTTTTCATAAACATTTCCAAAGATCAACCCATAAATTAATCTTTTGTTAAGAGCGACACCACTCTCTATGTTTATATAGGTGAGATTCCTTTTAAGAATCAAATAATTTGATCATATTCTATAGCTTAAAATCTCATTAAACGTTTAAAATGCATCCTCCACAATTTTAAGTACTTCCAACTGGATTTCAGTACTTATACAAGTCACTTATCAGTAACTTCGTCTTACATATTGATATTTTAAGTAGAAATTGTTCCAAGGAAAATTTTGGTTTTCATTATTGGTGACTCTAAGAACATGGTCTAAAGCCCATTTCAAACGACGTCTTACTTACTTTTGCAGTGATAACAAGTCTTAGAGAACTTATTTTTCGCTGCATTAGAGTCTGATATGTCTTCAAAGTTTCTATTCTTTCCTCCGGAGTTGTTACCTTCTCCCGAGTGTTTCTTTCTACCAACCGTTGAATTATTATCATCCACATAATTCACTTTTGTAATATTTGACTCCAAATGCTTCTTTTGCATTTTTCAGAATTCTTTCTCAATTCTGAGATATTCTAAAATTATTCCAAAGTAAAATCATCATTGGTATGATACATTTTTTTTGTTATCATTTCAAGTAGGCGGTAATTTTGCAACTATTGCCCCCACATGTAATGATTCAGATATCTCAATTTTGTACTATTTCAACTTAGATATCAAAACAGATAAATCATGCACTTGATCCGTGATATACAAATGATCAACCATTTTAAAATCAAAGAACTTCATAATAAGAAATTTACATTTCCCTTGCTTTTCTGCATTGTATTTGACCTCCAATGCATTTCAAATCACCTTTGGCGACAGAACATTAGTGAAGAGATCGTAGAGCCGATCAGACAAAGTGTTGAGAATGTGTCCTCAACATATCATTTCATCGTCCATACGCTTCTTCCTTGCAGCCTTGACTTCGTCCGAGTCCTTGTCGGTTGGTTCTGGGAGATTCGCCAAATTGGGGTCGAGAGCTACTTTGAGAGCAGTAAGCATGAACACTAGCGTATCCTTTCATCAGTTGAACTTCGTTCCATCGAAGCCATTTGACTTCACCACGTTTTGATCCAACACTTGAAACAAACTTTCGACTTTTGCATTCATCTTCAACAAATAATCACTTTAAGATTGTTATAAAAACGTAGGGCATATTTGGGGATTTTAAGATGAAAGTAAGTGCGTATCGTGTGTAGAAACATTGTTCTTAAAGTGATTATCACCTCCACTATTTTGTTGCAGGGATTACGGTAATACACTTCTAGGTTTCGACTTGCACCCAAGAAATGACAGTTAGCAATACTGAGATTTCTTATGTGAATTCGAGAGAGTTGTAAAGTGAAAGAGTAATACAGAAAGTGAGTAAAAAGTGTCTTTAAACACGACGAATCACTGAATTTCTAGGCCAAGACACACCCCTTCAGTCGCAATCGTTAAAGAAAGAAAACTTTTCAGACGGGCGTCGCAGTGCCCATAACAAATTCTCGACAAGTCATGATCGTTAAATTCAAATCTAGGAAGGAAAATTTCTAATTCTGAGCGTCCTAGCGCTCAGATGAGCGCTCCAGCGTCCTAGCGCTCAGGATTTTCTACCGAGTTGTCTAACGCTCAGTAGTTCAACGCCACAACGCTCTCAGGCCGCTGCAGCGTTGCTCTGAAAGCCAAAAACTCATTTTTCTGGGTTTTATTGACATTTCCTTAACCTTCAGTGTAAGAAATCAATCTTACTTTAAAATATAACTCATTTCATAAAACTAACATCATCATCTAGTCATAAATTTCCAACACTTAGTATATGTTTCAAGATGTTAAGTTATTTTCTATTACAAATAGAAGCAAGACCTTCTTCATGAACTAATATATGAGCATATCCATGTAAGCGTTGGATGAGGATAATGAGATGGATGTAAATATTAGAATGGATCTCAGATTGTATTGCATATGCTTTCACCACATGTCTTGTCAAGGGGGATCATTTCACATTTCTCTCTCCTTCATACCCAACCACTATTTCTCGGATAAGGGGCATCATCAGTATATTTACACTGCTGGTTCAGCAATGTTATTTATCCATTATTGGATCAAACATTTACCTTACTCATTATACACCTAACCTATGTAATCCAATGGTGGATAACTAACATTGCTGAACCAATAGTGGATTGCCCTTTACCCATATTTCTCTTTTCTCTTCAGCGATCACATGATTCGAGAGGGTTTGAGTGCATAAGAAAGTTCCTTCACTCAACCGCTATTATAATAGCCTTAGTGGTCCAATTTATTGAACTCCCTTTTTTGGGTCATGTAATGTGCTTGTGCGACTCCTTTGTAAATAACTATATCTTCAGTATAGCCTCGACAATGCCATAAGTCAATGTGGAAGAGTCCCTTGAACTTATAATAAAATTGAGGCTACAGGTCTCATGGGATCGGCCCGTGGAAAACTTAGCCATGAGGGTATACTGAAGTTTGCTCTAAGGTTTTCCTGATTACCAAATGGCTAAAAAAATTTGTTTTCACGGTATAGGCTTTATTTGTCAACAATTCTTAAGTTTAGAACATCTGAAAGCCTTGCTACTTGTCTGATCAATTACACTGATATTATGGATCCTCAATGTAGGCGATATCTAGATTCACTTGATAAGTTCCTAACAATATAGCTGATCCATATATTGTTTGATGAATCTTTTATAAAGTTCTGAGACATAGTAGAGCAAGCATATATTTCAAGAAACAAATTTGAAGACAAAAGAATTTCTTTGAAAATATATTTCATGAAGTACAAATAAATATGAATAGTACACTATGCAACTATATAACTATTATTTTGATGAGATCACATATGTCACATGCATAGGTATACACTATATTGACATTTGAGGCCACTTTTAATTTTACTTCTAATTATACGGGTTAAATAATGATGTTATTTTATTTCAGTTGGAAACTATTTCTACCTAAATATGTGTGAAAATTGAAATACTAAATCATAAGGAAGCAAGGCGAGCCCAATAATAAATACTTTTTTTGTTTTAATTAAAGTGTTTACTTCATATTTGTGCAATATTTAATGTAAATAAAATTTGTGGATATAATTAAAGTGAAGATGCAACGAAATAAAGTTTATAGACACAATTTATTTGTCCTATTCTCAATTAAAAAAAGTGAACAATGAGGTACAATTTATTGATAAAATGCCACATCACACTATTTTATACAGGATACCTCTAGAAATTATATGGAGCACCTATGCGCATATTGCAAGGAGCGCCTATGTGTTCTTATTCATTCTATTATGTTGTTTGTGCATTTTTTATAACTAAATATTCATTTTA
>JAOWAN010095769.1:0-22568 GCA_028566635.1 Lobelia cardinalis
TCTCTGAAAATGAGTGAGATTCTATTATGATTAAATTTGTTATAGGTAGGTGCCTTGATTTACGGGAGAGAATAAATCCCGTAATTAATTTGATTTAAAAGAGCATGGAATACAATAAAAAGAGCATACATATCACATTAATATGATTTGAAATTCCAAAGTTACTGCATTAATTAGTTTGTTACCCATATTAATTATTCAGTGGGCCTTAAGCGCGTGTATAACAAATAATTGGCTGGAGAGGCGTTTAGTGCACTAAACACTTGAGCGTCTCTAATCTTTCACATCATGAGGGCAATTTAGTCTTTTATTTCATAAATTCATATCATCTCATATCATCTCATATTCAAATAGTGAACAGTGCAATATCATCATATATTGTATTTCTGATCTGACCCTTAAAAATATTCACATTTTTTTAAAATTATCATTTAATATTATTCTATCAAAAATAGAGAGAGTTGACATATCTTTCTAAATATAATTTAATCACTAGTTAAAAATTAAATTTATAAGAAATAAATAAAATTTTAAATCAAAAAATAAAACATATATAAATATTTTGTTTTAATATCAAAGCACGAACTTACACTAACAAATGGATAGTGTACAACGTACACAGAACAATCATGAGGGGGAATGTAAAAGTTTGAGTTGGCTTTGGGACGAGGCTTCATTCATCTTCCGAAAGATTAATTAACTACTTCATTCGTTCTACAATATTGACCTTTTATAAATTTATAATTTACTTTTTCAAAATTACTCCAGCCCTACTAATTAAAATAGGACATCAAATATCCATTTAATTACTGATACAGTATTTTGATATCCCATTTAATATATCTGCACTCCAATCATAAATATTTAAATAATAATAAATAAAAATATAACTTAATCAATTCATTTAAATTAATGTAATTAAGTTAATAATATAGTTTATTAAAATAAATAATAAGAAATAAATATTAATTATAATTAAAAATTTATTTTAATTTTGATATCATTATATTTTAATTTTTTATATATTATTTATTTATTACTAAATAATTATTATAAATTAAAATAATTTAAATAATTAATAAACATGAATAAATTAGCATTTATTATTTTAACCGAAAAATAATAAATAAATTAAATCTAAATCCATTTTTAACATAATACTCTAATTTATTTTTTAATTAAAACCCAAACCCACTTTTAACCTAATACATGCCCAAACTCAGTCCCAGATTAACCTTATACATAAAAGTCCAAACCCAACCCCAAATTAACCTAATACATAAAGTCCAAATCCTATCCCAAATTAATATTTATTAACCTAATCTAGACTAGGATCATCTCTCTCTCTCTCTCTCTCTCTCTCTCTCTCTCTCTCTCTCTCTCTCTCTCTCTTCTCCCAAATTCATTGTTTCTCTTTTCAATCCAAAAAAATCTTAAAATCGTACCTTAATTTTTGACGAATGAACTTCAATCGTTAAAGATATTCGTACATATGAAGAAATTTAAAAGTGGGTTTGTGAAGAAGAGAATAGAGGTGACGTTTATCTCTTCAGTTATTGTTTAAATAGCTATTTGATTTTATTACCGTTGAAAACCCAAAATAGACTTTGAGTCAGACCAACAGTTCTTTTTTTTTTCGAGCTAAAATTTGGTTACTGAGTTTTGTGGGGGGGGGGGGCAAAAATGGATACGGAAGGGGAAGGCATCAAATTTGGACACTGACTTGATGACTCCGTTGGAGAAGTATTTTCTGGTTTGAAGCATCAAAATGGTTGTTATGCCATTTGATGCCTCCGCCGGAGTTGCTCTTACTCTCGAATCATTAATAAATGAAGAATTTGAAGAGACTTTTAACTATAAAGTATTAATTAAAGAGTAAAAATGAAAACAAATCTTGATTTTTATGCTCTATCCTAAAAAGTTCCCTATTGTGAAACGATGGGAGTACTTCCACAAATCTTGCGCCGAAGGATGCTTAGAAGTTTTTATTTTTACATGTCCTTGTTCTAATGTCACATTGAAATTAAAGGTCAATAAATGAGCAGTCTAATTAAAGTGGTAATATTGCGATTAGCAATGTGCTTTTAATTTTGTGTAATGATTGGATTCAAAAAATAAAAATATATTGATAGAAAGGGATAAGTGGGATAAAAAGAGAAAAAAAAAAAAAAAGTGAAAAAAGATGCTGTGATAGTAAGAAATTGTAAAAATTATATTCCGAATGGAAGTCAGACTTCCCCATTAACCATAAGCACAAAAGGCTCAAAAAGTTGATAAATCAGCCCTTATTTAAAGTGTTAGGAGCACAACATATC
Organism: Lobelia cardinalis; assembly: GCA_028566635.1. Taxonomy (NCBI): domain Eukaryota; kingdom Viridiplantae; phylum Streptophyta; class Magnoliopsida; order Asterales; family Campanulaceae; genus Lobelia; species Lobelia cardinalis. Next base: position 2,316 of record JAOWAN010095769.1, read on the forward strand.
GTTCAATTTTGCCACACACACACACACACACACACACACAGAGAGAGAGAGAGAGAGAGAGAGAGAGAGAGAGAGAGATACACTTGTTTTTTAAACTTTTTTTTTTTTTTTTTTTGGAACGATGCGCAAGTATGAGCGAATGGTATCAGAATTCAAAACTGATTCAACCCTTTATCTATTGGGTGCAAAACGCGCAGCCTGGATGTTGACTTTGACTTTTTGGATTTGAAGGCTCAACCCAGGAAAAATTGCCACAGTTGGTACACCGAGTGGGTAGACCCTCCTAACCAGGAGTATCACCTCCCATAAAAAATGAACATTATGATCATAAGTTATGAACATGAGGTGGCGCTCCTTACTAAAAATGTTCGAGAGACATAATTTCCATTAAGCCACAATTAGATCATCACCATACAGCTAATCAAAATGATTATCAGATAATGCATAATTTCTTGATAACAATACAGTCAACAGATTTTTAGAAGCATATAATTGCTAAACGAGGGGTTAAAAATGGAAAACAACATGACAAAATAGCAAATATCGTCTTGAAAAGTTTTATAAGTTTGTAGGCAACTAAAAATATTCACCAACTCAAAAAATCAGCCATAGTATTAACAATCTATACGCGGAACTAGAGCAATGGCACGACCACTAACATCATCAAGATAAACCGAGAAAATATCAAAGAAGATTTCCAGACTTTTCCAAGGTTACAACACGGGATCATTTCATATAACGTGTTTTTATCTCTTATCATCATCTCTCTTGCATCAATAAATTTGCTTCCACTGCTGAATGCTACTTCCTCTTATTGGCTCATCGATATGTAAGACTAATCATGTGTGAACTAGATTTTGGTTATTTGAAAGAGTAGGAATGCAGACTACAGGGTAGCTTATGGTTTCATTTTCAATGTTTGAACACCTTCAACTCTCTCGGCCAGTATCTTTTGACACAAAAACAAAACTGTAGAACCTGAGATCAATTTTCTTCAGCAGGCTCAGGGGGTCCTCTAGCTATTAGCATCCCACCACCATCTCGAGCTGAGGGTTTTGCAAGGTCCACAAAGACAATCCGTCCATCCAATGTCTGCAAGAAAGAGTCAGTTAACTCCAGTGTGTGTGTGTGTTTGTGTTTGTCAGTGAGTGCCCGTCTAAAAAAGCTGTTGCCCAGGACAGAGCTCTTGAGCAAATTATCTCTCAGCAGACAGAGTCTCGTGTTTTTGCAAATCTAGTTCTGAATTGACAAGTTGAAGTCAATAATCTGGCACATGCAATTGATATTTAGCATGCTTACACTGGTAACAGAAAATAAAACTAAAACCTCTTTAAGTGCATTAAAATACGATGAACCTTGTGATTTATAATTTTGTAATACGTAGATAACATCATGTTGTAATTCCATTAGGGAACAAAGAAGACTTTAAACAGTGAATACAATTTTGAGATGGTGTGATTATAAATTAGAGATGAAATGAGCATGCTACCTTTCCGTTCATTTCTGCTATCGCCTTGCGGGCTTCGTCTATGGATGCATAAGTAACAAATCCAAAGCCTTTGGATCTGGCAGATTCTCTATCCATCACAACTTTAGCTGGCAAAAGTAATAATGTTTCGTCACAGTTGATCAACTTGAATAAAAGATACTGTTTAATGTTAATATAATAACTCAAGGCACCTTCAAGAACTTGGCCATGCTGAGAAAATGCATCCGCTAGTCCCCTCTCTGTGGTGTAAAATGATAGCCCTGCAATATAGTAGATAGATGAACTGCAATCAGATTCCATCCCATCAGTGGCTTTAGTGTTGCTTTGGCTAATCCTTTACAGGTCTTGCTTTGTCACTGGGGCGTATAATTGTTCTTTTCGATTCACAATGCATTTTCAATATTGGGGACTAATTGATCTGAAATGAAGTTCCTGACTTAAATGCGTCAAAAAGAGAAGCATCTTTGTTCCTTTAAATACGTCCCAACTTCACTTAGATAATCATCAAGTCAGCTCTCCTTCTGCTCTTGAGCATATGTTCGACCTTTACTGAGCAGCTACGGGAATAATTTGCACCCCATTAGGTTTAAGTAGTCAAAAGGAGGCTGATGATTCAGAAGACTCCAAATCAGATAAGCAAAGCTGCATAGTACATTGACTACTTTCGCCCCATTCATCTTCACAGTTTAGAGGTTCTGATTCTAGGTCTTCAACTTTCTCACTGACTGGTCCAACAATCTATCTTCTCCCATACATTTTACTGTAATCATTATTGTTAAGTACCCAACTCATCTAAACATTTAAGCCACTTACTGAAGTCCAACAATTTAAATCAAGCTAACACCCCCCCTCAAATGTGACCCAGCAGCACGTGGAGAGATTAACAAAGATGCCTCACTGGGGGCATCACAAACCAAATGTGCCAACATATGCACTCATAATATTGTGAGTGACAAATGCAAGTAGGGTGAATTACCCCATACCCTTGCCAAATGAGAGCTCTGATGTTCATGAACCAACATGTTTAAAAGGCTATGTTGTTAGAGAGGGGCCCATTTATGTATATTATATCATTACAAAACTCAAAACTAAAACCACAAAGAACAACCAAAACCACAAATGCAAAGGAATCCTTTAAATTATTTTAGACCACTTGCAATTTATTTATCATACGAGAGAAGTCACAGTCTAAAGATCTTGATAGGTTATTGAGTAGAGAATACTAAAATTTTGACTTCAGCGCTCATAAGTGAAGAAGGACTTGTTGACTGTCATGAAAACTATCTACCACATTCTGCAATGATCCCTATGGTTTTCGCTTAGGAGGAATTTTCATTTTGAAACAGATAAGTCCAAGGCGATGAGAGGGGCAGGGGGAGCTAAAAACATGAATATGTGCTATTAAATAAGACAGAAAAAAGTAATCCCCACTGCCCCAAAAAAGCAGAATAAATGAAACACGATGGAATCCTTTTTACCAAAGAGAGCACAATTTATGCTAAAACGACATCCACAAAGAAAGCTGAGGATAGGTAATCCTTTGTAAACAAAAGAAAAATATGCCCACAAACCAAAAGATGTAGCCCGGGGACCTCAAACGTTGTAGTAAGGGTAGTTTAGTGTAACTATTGTTGTAGTTGGCTTCATTCCTTGGCTAAGGAGTGGAGATGTGTCTTGTTGATTACCACTAGTTAATGTGCCCATTTAGGAAATATACATAAATGCTAACAAGTATGTGAATAAATGAGATTTTTTTTTCCTCTTCCAAATTCTCTCTTTTTTACCAAAGTTGACTTGGTACCAGAGATTTAGGTTAGAGCGACAACCATAGAGATTTGAGAGCACCTTTGTGATCCCTAGGGGTGAAAGTCCAAACCACCCAAACCGCAATCCGAACCAAACCGATGAGTTTGGTTTGGTTTCGACTATCGGCGGTTCGATTACGGTTCGAGAAATTTTTCAATCGCACGGTTCGGTTCGATTTGTGGTTTCGGCATTCAAATTGAACCGAACCAAACCGATATCTAATGCATATGTATACTTTCATATATACCTCTCATATTTTTTATATATTTATGGATACCCTTTTTAATTAAGAGGTGCTTGTAGTGAACTATTTTTTCTTTTTTCAATCATGTAATGAACTTATGAATTTTAAGACTTTTAAATTGTATTGTATTAAGTATTATGTAAATATACATCAATATTAGGCTATTTTTGTATTTTTATTATGAATCTAAGGCTATTATGTTAACATAATTTTTGTTTTTGAATTTTTGTTATAAATCTTAGGTTAGATTTAGTTTTTCTTTATATCAACGAGATTTACCCTAAATCGACAAACCGAACCACACCGAACTGCGGTTTTATCGGTTCGGTTTTCAAGTCTTGTGGTTCGTTTTAGGTTTAAAAAATTTCAAATCGGTAGAGTGCGGCTCGGCTTGCGATTTACACCCCAAACTAAACTGTTGTACCCCCGATGATTTATATCAAAACCTGAGCCTGCTGTGAAAAAACTAGCTCCATCAGAGCTCTCATGCGCCATCAGAGCTTGCCGAAGCTCTGTCCAAACGCGCACTAACACCAGCGTGTGGATCACTTTTCCGGCAACAAAATTTCTGGGGTTGCTTGCTTTTCTCTGCTGGTTATAGATCTGTTGGCTGTGTTGCTGTTTGGCTTGGCTTTTGTGCGTTCTTTCTCCGGGCAGATTTGATAATGAGTTAGGCTGCCTAATTTTTTCTCTCATTTATGCCTTGTTATTTCTTGTTAAGAGTTGATGTTATGTGCTTGTACTTGTGCTATCATGGCTAGGAAGGGAAATCCACTCCAAATGATGATGTTGGTGTTGCTAGCCCATCATAGCTCAACCCTCGTACTTAGCCCCATGAAATTGGATGGATCGAATTTTCTAGCATGGTTAGAAGCATGCTTACTCTCGATTCAAGCAAATAGAATGCAGAGGTTCATTAATGGAAGGTCTGAAAAAACCGCGGACAGTAGCGTGATGATTGAGAATCTGCAATGTCATAGCCAAGACCAGGCTTTATAACTCAATAGAACCCAATATCCGAATGAGTGATCTTTTTCTCCCCACTGTTCAAGAAATATGGAGCTTGATAGCACAAAGATATTCTCACTCTGAAATTGTTCGAAATTTTATGAGATTCGAGAAGTCTGTTAGATTGTAAAGGCTAGCAAGTCATTTGCTGAATATTATCCTGAGCATACGAAATTGTGGATGGAACTAAATCGCTATCGTATCTTGAGAGTGGAGTGTCCAAAAGATGCTCAGCGACCTATCCAAAGATTGTGGAAGAGGACCGTGCGATTGATTTTCTCGCAGGTCTGGATCTATGTTACATGGACCCTTTAGTTTTGCCAAAGTATCCGCGTCCGACACGACATGACATGGGTGTGGGTGTGAGTAGGAGTGGCTATTTTACACTACATTTGGTGTAAAATTTTATAATTTTGAAGGATCCATCGGATCCTCATAGCTGAGTCCACGTAACATCGGACTGGATGATTATTGTAATGCAATATCGGGAAGGTTCCACTCCCATGTGTTGATAGGAGTGCATGTGTGACCATATGAGTGACAATTGCCCGAGGCCCGAGCACACTCATGACACATGACAAGTGCTTCATGCTTCAGCCTCATCTTCGTGGTCAGGCCGTGATTAGGGGGAAATCAACTGCTCACATCTCGGCTACAACGAAGTCCCCTATATCTAGTATGGATACTCCTTCATCAGTAGCAGCGGTCCTTCTAACACCTTCTGATACAAGTGCGCTTTAACTTGTTGGCCAACTTTTCCGCTCCTTCCACTTCTCACTTTGCTCACACACGTATGGCTTCCGCACTAACATTTATACAATCCTCTAGCTCATGGATCATGATTCCGATGTCTCTCACCAGATGACATTCTTCTAGCTTGTTTAGCTCTTTTTTGTCTAAACATGATACATTTCGAGTTGCAGATGGATCCCTTGCACCTAATTTGGGAGAGGGTTCTATTTATTGGTCTCCTAGACTATATTTGAACTCTTACATCTTTCATTTACTTCAAATTTGTTATTAGTTAGGCATCTTACCGAGTCTCTAATTTCTATATCGTGCAGTAAAGTTTTTCCTTCGCAACGTGTGTTTAGGACATAGTGACGATCAGGCGATCAGTGGGGTTAAAGTTTGCAATGGCGTGTATGTATCGGAGAATGTGCCTACACCGTCGCCAATAGCTCACCGAGTCTCCACTAGCTCTACTTCAGTATCTTTGCATTCATGGCATAACATTTTGATCGTCCCTCTTTTGATGTTTAAGTACGTTCTACTTTAAAGTGCAATATAGTAGGTCTGATTTTCTTTGTGAACCATGTGAGTTGGCGAAACACAAAAGTTCTGATTATTCTACTAGTAATGACAGCACACCTCCATTTTCTATTATTCATTATGATGTTTATATTTTGGACCATCTCGGTTTCCTTTTATCGATTTCCATCTCGCTTCACTTGGACTAATCTACTTCGTCTAAAAAATGAAGTATTTGAATATTTTTATGGTATTTCATACCCTGATTCAAACCCTTGTACATAGTTTACATATAGACAATGGCACAAAGTACACCGAGGGTGGTTTTGACACATGTCACCCATGATATTTTACACCAAACCACATATGTCAAAACTTCTCAACCAAAAGGGGTAATTGAAAGGAACAGTGATCATCTTTTAGAGGTTGCTAAGTCTCTTATGCTAATATGCATGTCCTAGTTTTCTATGGACAGATGTGTTCCCTGTATCTTACCAAGTCAACGGTCGGTTTAAAGCTCCACCTTCCTTCCTTCTAAACAAATTTATTTTGTCCACAACTCTGCTCCTTCACATGAGAAACTTGATCCCCACGCTCTCAAAAGTGGTTTTATTGGATATTGTCCAACCCAGAAAAGGTACAAATGTTATCATCCTCCTAAGTGTATGTAGTCATGATGTCACCTTTTGGGGAGTCGATGTCATCTTATTCCTCGAGCTCATGTTCCTCCCTCCAGGAGAGATTAGAAAATGAAAAAATAAGCATGGAGCCTTTTCCTGTTCCAACATGTGTTATTTAGGGGGAGCATCGATATTTCAACCCTCTTCCTTTGCCTAGACATGAGGAGAGGACAACACATACCGGAAGTATTACTTCTTACATGAAAGAAGGAAATAGCGAAAAATATTCTCACTAAAGACAATTATCTATCTACCTTTTGACGTACGCTCAAGATGGCTTCTCAGCCACCGACGGCTGTGGTGGCCTATCAATCACCGCCTAATCCCGGTAGTACGACGAATTCCTTCACTCCTTCCCCCTCTTCAAAAGTTGTCCATGTCAATCCAATACTTGTGGCAAATCGACAACACCTTGCAATCCCTAGCAGCGCCGCCCCTAATATTGGCGCTATCTTTGAGCCTACCATCAATGAACAACATGCTTGTATCACCCGTCATTAATGGTGGTATTTCGAACCCTAACCCTAACCCCTTGAAGGCTCCTCTTACTGCAGCAGATTCAATGCACGTCATTCCTATGCCGTAAGCTTCAAACCCTAACCCTAATGGGACGACTCAGCCATCCGTGCATGCGGTTGATCCTCCCCGTAAACCAGATGGTTCAATCTCGTCGGCCAAGATGAACCCTAACCCCTCAACGGCCATGTATCCTCCCGATTTAGGTTTATCGGTGTCCAAAGTTTCGTTCGCTTCCATGCTCGCGTCTAAGGTTGGCACCAATTGTCTTAACCCAAATCTTGTACCTTGCATAAAGGATATTAGTATTCTGCCAAGACCTAATGGAAAGCTCAATGATAGGCCGACAATCTTGTTTACACCCAAAGAAATTGAAGCTGCCGTTGCGGTACCTACCGCAGTTTGAGGAAAATTTCATCACCTCCCATTACATTATTTCACTCCTTCCTTTCTTAAGCACATTTGTAGTGGCATCGGTGTGTTTTTACGAGCAAATGATAGGACTGTGACATTAGCTAATGCTATGTTTGCTTGAGCTTGTGTTGAGGTTCCGGTACATTGCCAGATTGTGTTTGGATTGGCACTAGCAAGGAGGATGGTTTTTGACAGTACATAGTGTACGAAGACGTCGTCGTATTTTGTTTAGAATGTTTATTGTGGTTGAGTGTAGAAAACGAAACAGAATGCGAACAAAGGGGGTAGTACTCAGTTGGGTAGGAGTAAAATTATGAATGATGGAAAGGTGTCGGCTCCCTTGCTCTCAAAGGCCACGGCTCGCACTTTGATGAATCAACAATGGATTCCAGTTTCAAGGAAAGGGATAAAAACGAATGCGGCCTCCACTTCAAACACAAAAAATCAGGATGGGAAGGGTATGAGTCAAAGGTCATTGACATAGCTCCTAAGATGCATGTGGTAAAAAAGCAATTGACACAGGAGCAGCCACTGGAATCAACCCGAACAGTTTTGCAGCTCTAGCTCCTTTGGACAATCTGGAAATCTACGATGGGGATACGGATGAGGATTTGACAGTGGAGAACCCACTTAATTGCAAGGACACTCGCACCACCACGATTGCTACTCAAATCGAGCCTTAAGCAGCCCCAACTGAGGCCTCAATTGAGGTAACCGAGAAAACCATAGTTGTTCAGGCAATTGAAGAGCGCAGTGGGATTGATGGTAACACGGGTTTGAAGGCAAACAAGGACAAAACACAGGAGCAGCATCAAGACCCTAATCTCTGTCAGTACGATCCTCAATACAATCCATCGGACACCGAATAATTCATGTTTCGAAAAGGAAAAGGCAGAGTGAAACACAAGTTGTTGGAGCTTCAAAGGGAATGCCAAGCAGTTGACAACAAGTTGAAAGACACGGACCATCAATTCATAAAACGTTGTAAGAAATGATTTCCAAAAAGAAGAAACAAAAACATATGCAGGACATCATAAGAGTCACTCGAGCATTGTTTTAAAAACAGCTTTTACGGCAGCCATGGGTCAAAGAGGATTGAGCAGTTTTTGTAACCCTTTTTGGGGCATTTTATTTTCAGCATTTCAGAAGTTTTCTTTAGAGGTAAGACTATATTAGGAGAGTCTCGTGAAAGTCCCCCTCCATGCATGTTTTTTTCTTGAATATCAATAAATCTCGATATTTATTATTTTTAAAAAAAAAGGACAAAAACTAATGAAGAGCCGTGTTTGAGACTAAGCAGACTTGATGGGCCAGACTTGTTGACATACTCCCGTAGACAATGTGGAAGTGAAACTTTACCACCTCAATCGTTACAGAAGTTAGTACCTGAGTTGCTCCTTCCTCTAATACAAATGGTAACCCTATTAAACTAGGGGTGTCAATCGAATCGAGCCGACTCGCGAGCTCACGAGTTGGCTCGAGTTTAGATCGATTCGACTTCAAAAAATTTCGAGTTCGATTCGAACCAGCTCGAACATGAATTTGATATTGATCTGATAGCGATCCATTTAATTATGTTATCGAGCTTACGAGTTCAACTCGCGAGTTGACGATAATTAAAATTTTTCATTTTATTATATATAAGTATATATTTTTAAATACAAATATTATATATATATGATTCGAGTTATCGAGTCATTCGCGTTTGAGTCGTTCGCGTTCAAGTTCGAAATCGAAAGATTTTTATCGAGCCGAGTTCGAATTGAGACTAATGCATTTTTTTGAGTTTGAACTCGAGTTCGAGTTGAACTTTCGGGTTATCGAACCGAGTTTGAGCCCAAAAAAACGTAAATTTTGGATCGATATCTATATTGAACTTTATCTTCCCATAGCTGTTAAAAAAGGTGCGAGAACATATACTCGATATCCTCTTTCCAACTTTGTTTCCTACGACATTGTATCTCCTTCCAATCGTGCATTTGTTCCTACTTCGTTATCTATTATTTTTCCCCGGTGTTGGCAAGAAGCTATAAGTGATCTAAACTAGAGGATTGTAATGATTGAAGAGATAAATGCTCCTCAAAAGAGTGAGGGAGCTCTTTAACTCTTTCTGTTGGCAAGAAAATTGTCAGAGGCAAGTACGTGTTCACAGTAAAAGATAGGCCCCATTGATCACTAGAAATGTATAAGGCGAGACTTGTTGCCGAGAGATACACATGTACCAATGAGATTGACTATCGGGAGACCTTCGCTCGTGTTTCCAAGATGAACTATACTTTGATCCTATTTCTCGTGCCGCGAAAATTTGGGATGGATGCTACAACTTGACGTGAAGATTGCCTTTTCATACGACAACGTAAGGAAGGGGTCTATATAGATGTGCTCCCGCTTCTCATCTCACATTAGCTCAAGAAAACTTTGTATGGGCCGAAAGCATGGTTTGGAAGATTGAACAGTGCTATGATGAAGTTTGGGTTCGGGCATATGACTTGGATCACATTATGTTTGTCAAAGGATTCTTGACGGTGTAAGTCGAAGACCTCATTGTGGCGGGTGATGATGAGGATGAGAATATTTCAATCAAATGGTGGTTGCCGACTTAATATGAGGTTAAAGACTTGGGATCGTTACGGTACATTCTTGAGATAGCTAGATCACCTTGAGGTATAAATCTACATACTCTTCTTTTGAAGCTAATGATAAGCTATTTGGAGGGGTTGGCACGGAGGTGGATAAGGAGAGATAGCAGCATTTAGTCGGGAGACTTATATACCTTTCACATACTAGACCGCATATGTTGTAGGCATTGTGAGCCAGCTCATATATGATACCCGTGAGCCTCACGTAGATTCTCTTCAAATATTTGAAGTCTACACCGGGAAAAGGTTAGTTGTTTGAACCTCACAGTAATCTAAATGTTGAAGGGTACAGATTCAGATTGAATCGGGATGACTCCTAGATGATAGACTCTCTACTTCTGACGAGTGTACATTTAGGGGGGAATTTGGTAACTTGGCGCAGCAAGACAAAATGTAATAGCAAGGTCTAGTGTCAGGCCAGAATATAGAACTATGGATCTTGGTCTGTTCTTGCATAATTAGGATTTTCACCGATCGGTCCTATGAAGTTTTGTGATAACAAGGCAGCTATTTGTATTGCCCATGATAAGGTTCAACATAACTTAACCAAGCGTATTGAGATTGACACATCATCAAGGAGAAGATTTTCAGCAGTTTCATTTGTACTAAGTTATGTTAAGACTGGCGATCAACTTGATGATGTCTTAACTAAGGGCCTTAGTAGTAAAAAATTTATTCTTGGGCATAAGAAACCTCTTTGCTCCAACTTGAGAGGACTGTTGAATAATGGGCCATCATTCGTAAGTATTGGGGCACAATTTTTAAGTATTTGTAGTTCAGGTAGTTTAATGTAACTATTATGGTAGTTGACTTCATTCCTTGGCTAAGGAGCGGAGATGTGTCTTGTCGATTACCACTTGTTAATATGTGGTTTAAAGTAGTTACTTCCTCTTATAAAAGGAACCACTTTCCCCATTTAGGAAATATACATAATTGACAAAGTATGTGAATATATGAGATCACTTTTTTTCTCTCTTCCTGGTTCTCTCTCTTTTGCCAAAGTTGACTTCAGCATTTAAAGTAGTTGTGGGGAGGAGTATAAATATATACATAATATATATACCTATACAATAACAACTTTAGGGGAGGCACTAGTTGCTGAATTTCTGCCCGTGATTAGATTAACAATCTACCGGTTTAACGTTGATTGACCAAACAACTCAGCAGATTCCACTTCGAATCAAATGGAATCATTCGCTCCGGAGTAAAAATTTTCTATTTACACAGAAGATTTCATATAAATAGAAGGGATATTTGATGCATCGCGTAAAGGAGTAGATTAATGCAACACTTGGTACTAATCTTCTTATTTTCCCACCTTTAACGGGCCTATTTACATGGTGTCCGATCTAATGCAAATACAATCATTCAAGCTCTGACCGCCTCCTCTATAATTCTCTATATGGTACCAGAGTGTTAAACGCTCCACCAAGCCCTTCTTTTCCGACCCAATCCTTGCTTAAACAACCTTACTCTCACTTAGGGATGGCAATTTCTCAAAATCCGATCCGAACCCGATGATATTACGTCCCGAAAAATCCAATTTTCTCACATTTTTTGAATACCCGGTCGGGTGGGGTCGGGTAACCCCGGCATGCCCCGCCCCGATAATTAATGTTACAAATAACTTTTAAAATATGTATACATACAGTTATGCGCTACAGTACATAAAGAAAGTACAAAAATTAATTCGCTTTACTTGGCTGGAAAGTGGAAAACTCTTTTGTCCCTTCCAATTCTTCAAGTCCCACCCTCTCCTCCCACTTCGTGCGGCTCATCGGCGATTCAGGTTAGTTTTTTTTCTTTCTTCTCTTCTTCCCACATCCTTCCTCATCTTTTTTATTTTCTGTTCTTCTCTCTCAATTAATTTCCCTCTACTCCTTCCTCTCAAGCGTTTCAGTCCGGCGATCCATCGGAAATTTTTCTTTGCTTTCCGTTTTTCCTCATCACCTGATTCTCCTCTTTTCTCTTTGTTCAGGCCATTGATTAATTGTCTATTATATTCGCGGTGGATTAATCTTCTCTAGGATGATTTAGGGTTTGAAAATTATCAGAACGGAGTGGGGCGGGGCGGGCTCAGATTTCAGCAAATGCGGGGCGGGGCGGGTTCGGGCATTGTGTAAGAGAGTCGGGGCGGGTTCGGTTTTGGAGATTCCCGCCCCGTTGCCATCCCTACTCCTGCAATCCAACTCAATGCCCCCATCCACTTCTCAATCACATTAATAGTTTAATACCCACCAACTTTGATGTTTGGAGAAGACAAGTACAGTCCACCTAGTTGGACTTGATCTGCTAGCATACATTGCCGTCTATACCATTTGAAACCATCATGACCAAATTCTTATGAGTACCATGCTCAATAGTTGCAGTGTATTCAGCCCCACATTTTCCTTTGCTGCTACATCCCATCAAGAATGGGAACGCCGCCGTGTGCTCTATGCAAACTCCTTGAGGTGAAGAATAATCTCTCTCAAAGCAGAACTCAACGAAAATCCCAAAGGATCTCGCTCAATCGTTGAATATCTCCAACACATGAGAGCTAGTTCTGATGCTTTGGCTTTTGCCAAAACCCAATTTCTAACAAATATGTTGGTTCACGTACTCCTCCAACTTGGTTATTATTTTAACAACATCACTGTTGTAATCAAGGTTTGAGAGTATCCAATCTCTTATGCTATCTAAGCTTTATTGTTTGATAAGTTGCGTGACTATGAACGGGTTTTAAAGAAGAACGAGCGATTCAGACTCAAGTTATTGCGACTGCAAATTCACGCGGCGGTCCCCTTCAAGGTCGCAGTGCAAATTAGACTCAATCATATCCCTATAGCAATCAAAAGCGGCACAATTGGCAGCAACCCAATCAACTTCGACAACAAGGAAATTTCAGTAACACATATGGGGGCAGTGGAAATTGTTCTCAAGGTATCAATTCTTTCGCAAATAACTCTATTGGTGGTCAATCAAATCGCTCATGATAAGCTTTTGGATGGATTGGTTACTTAAGATGGCATAAGAGCTCTAGGATTGGCAAGGACAAGGGTCCAAATCTTCCCGCTTGCATTTATACCCATAAAAAAATTCAATGGGTATGTATTGGCCCATCTAAGCGCATATATCGGCACATTTGCACCTCACATGTATGCACCTAAGGGAGAGTGTTAAATAACTAACTCATCTAAAAGCTCAAAATGTTAGAGAGAGGCACCTTAATGTATATCATGCTTAACACTCCTCACGTGCACACATGGAGAGGTGCAAATTGTGCCAATATGTGCATTTTCCTATATAGGGCCTACGTACGCCTTGTAATATTTTTTGTAGGATAAATGCAAGAGAGATGATCTGAACCCTAGTTCTTTCTTAAGCAGTTAGAGAGGCACGTTAATGTATATCATGCTTAACATTTTGTTGATTTTGTGATACACCCGGGCATGACATGAAGATCGACATAAATTGGCTAAGCTCTCAAGAGAAAGCAATATACAAGTGTCAATGCATTCCAATTCAAGTTATGTTCCACTAGCTAATGTCATCACGTCCATGCCCCATAGCAATGGGTAACCACGGATATTTGATAGTGGTGCCTTGGATCAAGCTACTATTCATATGATGACTACGGCCAGACGAAATCATCCTGGGTAATGTAAAAGGCTTAACTATTTCTCCAATATTACAAAAAATAAATAAATAAATCTACAAATCATTGTTCACTTAAAATATCTGATGTTTTATGTGTTCCTCAATTGCAAAAATAAATAATTTAAAATTTTTGTTTTCGTTGATAAACTAACCCTGCTTCGTTTTTTATTCTTATTTTCTTGTTAAGGATTAAAGGAAAATGGGTGCCTGTGCCTCTGTTACGAGGGGAAAGCATTCATGATATTTACTATGTGACTATCATTTATACTGAATTCATTGACAACCCATTTGAACACACTATTCATGCCCGAAGGGAATTTTTTTTAAATGAAGCACTGCTCATTCCGGCGAAAAGATCTCAAAAATATTCAAAATGGTCCTCTAGTTAATGTTCCTAGTTCCTGCAACAACTCCCATCGTTGGTGGCTAATTGACTCAGCCACCCGTCAAATAACTAAGACTCTTAGGAACTAAAATTCAAATGCTGCGTCTAATTTTAATTTTTATTGTCATTCATGAGCTAGCAACTTCTCTACACAGATGTTTCGGGACCAACACAGATCTATCCATGGTTTCTCGTACTACAAAATCTTCGTAGATAAATATACAAAGTATAATTGATGTACCTAATGAAACACAAATCAAATGCATTCACATAGTTCCCTCAATACAAAATATTAGTTTTTTATTACTTCCATAAACTATTGATCTCAACTTTTTAGATAATGGTGGTGAGAATCAAAAACTTATTCTAGTCTTCAACTCATGTGGTGTTTTTCACTTCACCTCTTCCCCACACGCGCCGGACCATAGTGGTAGAGCTGAAAGGCAGCATAGACATATTGAAATTGGTCTTTCTCCAGATGGTATATGGAGCACCTATGTGCTCCTAGAAAAGAGCACCCCTTTACCAATTACATGTAGAACACGCGCCCCAAAAAAACAACGCGCTTTGAAGGTGAAAAACCGGCCCGTTAATTAAGGGTTGGATATTTACACATATTCAAAAAATATTCTCCCAAATCTTCATCCCAAAATAACCGCTTAAAACACCAAAATCACTCCTGTCGTAGAAAACCAGAAAATTGACAGAAGAAGACGACGACGAAGACAATCAAACTCGACGGAAGAATAAGACGGCAGAGAAGCCAACAACAGCGACAATGGTCCGATCAAAGGTAAGTATCATATACAATCTCTGATTTTATTAATTTGGGGGTGGGAGGAATGGAATTTACAGAACCCTAAATAATCCTGAACCTAAATTACAATTGTTTGGGGAGAATTAAAATTTTGAATTATGCATTTTATACTTTATAATATGACCCATTTTTTGTTGTGTTCTCCTCATTCACGCGCCTGTGCTGAAGATTAAATCTCACATGCTTAAGGGGTGCTCCATATAAATCCTAGTCTTTCTCAGTTCATTATGCATCACTTCCACTCTAGTACCGGACATATGCATTTCAAACAGCGGTTTTATCTAGTTAGCCACCTTTCGACTCCCATTTCAAACTCAAATCACCATATGTAGCTCCCTTTATTTGTAGACCAAATACAAGTCTTAAAACTTTGGCTGTCTTTGCAACCCTTGGTTACGTCCTTAAGCTAGGTCCCAAGCCATGCATCCAGGATACTCAACCACACAATTTATGTACAAGTGTTTCAATCTGTCTACACACCCTTCCTACCTCTCGCATCACGTAAAATTTCCAAAAGACAATTTTCCTTTATTCACACACTAATGTTCATTCCTTTTGTTCAAAGTGCTTATTAGGCAGGTTTTTCACATGAAAATGCCAACAATCAGGCTCCTAAACCCAGTCAAACCAGATATCTTATTACAACAAACAACAGCCCTCAAATTTTATCAAACTCAAACACTCAACAACCTGATCCTCAACACATACCATACCATCACCTACACAAGAACCTAGCCCTCACCACTTATCCTCTGAAGTCTGAACCATCCAACACTCCACTCATCACTCATACCTCTGATCAACCTGTTTCTCCTTTATCACCTTCTTCCTCCCAGACTGACCCTATTGCTTCACCAAATCTCTCTCCATCATCTCCCCAAGTTCAACGTCATGCTCGACCCTAGAGATTAGAGAATTAAGAAACCCAACCCGAAACACTTGAGCCTTTTACCATTACTCAAGCTATTAGAGACCCTCATTGGAGGCAGACAAATAGATGCAGAATTAATACCCTCGTGAAAAATGGGACATACGTACTAAAATACAATCATCCTCCGACTAGGTGCAAATGGATTACTCGCATTAAGAAAAGCTGGATGGATCAATTGACAAATACAAAGCCCGTCTCGTCGCCAAGGGGTTTCTTCAACAATCTAGTCGAATCATTTTGAGACATTAAGTCCAATCACCAAGCCAGCCACAATCAGAACTGTTTTGAGCCTTGTATTATCCTATCTAGAACTGGCCACTTCGATATTTGGACATTAATCATGCATTTTTGCATGACACTCTACATGAGGATGTATATACGCTGCAACCTACGGGCTATGTTCACTCTCAATTCCCAGATGATATTTGCAAGCTCAAGAAAGAAATCAAGCGCCACTCGCATGGTATACAATTAAAAAAAATCTTGCTCCTCTATGGATTTCGAAATTCCATGAAAGACACATCGTTGTTCATATACAATCAATCTGGAGTCATTGCTTATTCTTGGTATACGTGGATGATATATAACAGCCCACAACTTCTGATAGATTTTTTAGTAGTACATCCCACAAATCGGTTTTCCTTAAAATATTTCGGTTCCCTGAGTCACTTGTTGGGTGTGGAAGTAATTTTCACAAGTGATGATTTATTTGGGTCTCAATCCAAACACATAATGGATATTTTAGAGCAATATCAAATGGCTGGTGCCAAGGCAGTTGCTACACCTCTCCGTATATTGCAGACTCTAATATTAGCTAATGGTTCCCTCTTGTGGATTAGACTCCTAATCGACATTTGGTAGGATCATTGCAGTTATCTATAACGAGACCTGATGTGTCTCCTTTGTTGTCCATAAATTACCAATTTATGCATGCCCCGACACAAAAATCACTGGCATGCTCTTAAAAGAGTTCTCCAATATCTTATAGGTCCCATTCACTAGTGGCGGATCTATGTGATAGGTAAAATTTTGCTTTTTACTACCTTTGATTTAGAGATATTGACTTTTTAATGCCAAAAATATCAATATTATCAATTAATAGACCCCTTTATTTTAAGAAAAAGTTCAATTATAGATTAATTTTTTACCCCCTTTCGAGTCAAATTCGGAAATTACGTATATTTTCTACTTGTACTATAATTACGACCCCATTCTGTTAAATTTTTGGGTTCGCCACTGCTATTCACCATGGCCTCTTTCTTAAACGAGGAGTTCATCTGTCATTACATGCCTTTTTCGACTCTGACTGGGTGGGTATTGAAGACAATGGTTGCTCTACTACAGCCCACATCTTATACGAGTTTATCAGTAAATATAAATACCAAATTTTAATTCAAAAACGGAGCTCTATGGAACAACTTTGGTAAAATCATAAGGTCAATCAGTGAACAAAATGCTTCAAAATATCTTGTGCTGGTTGTATGATTCTAGAATACGAATTAAAAGAAAAATGAAGTTCTATAGCCAATTAAGCATATCTTTTTGTGGGAATAACCAGTAGTGTTCACCGTTCAGAACAATTTCAACTCAATCACTTGCAAAATCAAAGAGGTATTTGTAGTGATTGATCAAACTACAAATCACAGTGAAGCTTGAGAGTTCCACAGAGGAAATTTAACAGTGAAAAACTTGCACATTTCACGTGCTCGGCCCCGTCACTCGAATGAGTGCCATTTTTTTAGGTTTGCACAAACATTACGAAAAGTAACATTTATCAAAATTTAGGAACCAATTCACATAATTATTAATCGTGCACAGTACAAATGGTTTGGAAAGGCATGTAAGGCTACATTGGTAAATTTAGAAATGTAAATGGTTAGACTTCCGCAAGAGAATACACCCATTTCTTGACAAATTCTTTGAAAAGTAATACTCATTTAATGACTAATGTGGAAACAACTACGAACTTACTATAAAAGGGTCATCTTCAACATATTAGATAGGTTAACAACTAAACCAATAACGAACCTAAACACATGTAATAGCTCTGCCAAAGAAAACTTTACAAAGTACACATTGGTCCAGTCAAATTCCCAAATCAAACAAAAGGGCATTTTTGAAAACCAATATCTGGAGCAATTGTGAGGCTAAGGCAGAGCATAATTATTTTACATGTGGGTTTGTGCAAGATTGTGCTAATAATGAAGAGAAAGAATAAACGTCGAGTGAAAATGGGTACCTCCAACGAAGAGTTTGGAAGCTATGCCTCTGCGTAGAATGAGGAAAGGGGGAGGTAAGAGGGTAGATGACGAAGATGGAGACGCCGTAGGAGTATGCCAGAACCGATGGTAACCCAAAATGTTCTTCGAGACTCTTCTTATGGCCGCCATGGAAGAAGCAGATATGAAGAAGACTTTGGAAAGGCCTCTTTCTGAGTTTTTCTGTTTGTGCGTGTATTACTAGTCACTAGTCAGTCCACCGCCGGTGACTACGGGTGTGCTTTTGACTGCTACGTTTTTCGCATTTTGTTTTTTTTTTTTTTTTTAAGTTCAATAATTATTTGTTCACTTAATTACTCCTCTGTTTCGTAATATAATAGTAGTCCTTTTAAAAATTAAAATTTATTTTAAAATAGTTATTTTTTTTAGAATTTTTAGAAAATTTTTACGTATACTTTTCTAAATTATTCTTTTATTTTTCCAACTACCAATAATTATTAATTATACTTTTGAGTCATTTGGTAGAAGTAATTAACATGAAATAATATTATTAATAATTTTGATGAATGTTTGATAGTCATTTGTTATAATTATTAATTAATAAGAATATAATCGAATTAAGCTCTAATACTCCTATTTACCCTTATTATTAATACCTGGATAAGAGAGGTATTATTAGTGGCTTCACTAATAGTGGCTTCATTAATTATATTACTTATACCCCTAATTTCATACCCCTTATCAAACGACTTTTTTATCTTTTTTCTCATTAATAAATAAAAACTATTTAATAAGGATAAATTTATCAATATAAATTATTTCTTAATATATGTACATAAATCTAAAAGGTTCCACTATTAATTGTGGAACGAAACGAATATTATTTAATAATTAGTTTAATCACTAGTGAATTTTTGTATTTTTTTTATCACTAACATTCTCTTTCAAAATTTATTTAGGGTTCGATCACGAATATTATATACAGTAATATTGAGTGATATGATATTGTTCACAATATAAATATAAAATAATATGAGTTTATGAAGTAAAAGACTAAATTATTCGCATATAAAAGATTTAAATGTGATGTGAGAAGAGATAATATGATATAAAAGATTTGAATGTGAGCAGATAAAATATGATGTGAAAATTTTGAATTAATTTATAAGAGTGTATATGTATAGAAGTAATAAATGGAAAGTGTTTGATATTGGATGATATTTTGATGTGATATTGAATATATATGTGATATGTATGATATAAGTGATACTCCCTCAATTTCACAATAGTGGATTTTTTAAACTTATGCACACATATTAAATAATAAAATATATTAATAAATTTACCCTTATAAAATAGTCTCTCTTTATTAATGGCAAAAGTGATTAGTATAATTATGATTATTGATAGTTGGAAAAATAGGATGGTAATTTAGAATATTAACCTAGAAATCCTAAAAGGACAATTATTTTAGTACAATTTTTACCTTTTTAAAAAATCTACTATTATGGAATGGAGAAAGTATTACTCTTTCCGTTTCGTTTTAATTGTTCTGAAAGCGATATAAAGCACTCACAATATATCACTATCGAGAACAATTAAATAAAAACGAATGAAGTATTGTTCTACTTTTTTCATCACTCCCAATAATACTACTCCCTCCCTATGTTTATCATCAACTGACGACCATCTCATCTCACTCCACCCATAAACCCATTTCAAAAAAATAAAAATTTAATTCAAAAAAATAAAAACTTTTGCCATAAAAATTAAGAAACAGAAATTTACGAACACATATCATGAGATTTTTATCAGAGCTTCTAAAGTTGTTGCGATCATATGATCGAAGCTTGACTAGTGGTGTTATTTACAATGGATGTGGGGCAGTAGGCAAAATATATATTGTACTAGCGAATACCCATGCCCGAGGGCACGGCAAGATTTTCAAAATTTTTTATTAAAATAATTTTTTTAATAAAAAATTATGCCCGTGCCTGTGGCAGTAAACGTAATGAAAGACAAAAAAAAAGAAAAACGAAAAAAAAAACGTAATTCACCCATTTGAAAAGAAAATAAACAAAATAAATATAAAAAATTAAAAATATAAAAATATAAAAAAGTAAAAAAAAAGTACAAAGAAATAAACAAAAAAGTACAAAGAAAAATTGAAGTACTCCCTACTAAAAATTAAAAACAAAAAAAATGAAAAAAGTAA